>JAASGO010000599.1:0-18730 GCA_023334245.1 Globisporangium cederbergense | reverse complement strand
CGGAGTACTGACTTGTGTGCATTTGCTGTGTGTGCTTTTTCTAGTGTGTCCGACGTGTGGATCAACGGGAAGCAAGTGCTGGCGGACCGCGAGCTCACGACGATCGACGAGGCGCAGGTGAAGGCGGACGTGCGCAAGTGGTACGCGCAGATCCGCGAGTTCCACGCGTCGCTCCAGACGAAGAAGAACTAAGAGACCCAGTTGTTATCGTACCAGTCTCATCTCCTCTTCAGGTGGAAACCAGTTCCTACAACAAAGTAAATACTAATAGACGCAATTGCAAAGGCCTGTTCATCACATACCCTTTTCTTGGCGTTTGCAATAGCTAGACAGCTCCACTCAGTTAATCGGAATCGCTCAGCATGTCGTACATCAGCACTCGGTCGAAGAGCGCTCGGTCCTCAAATGGTGGTACGCGCCACTCAAACTTCCGTTCAGCCGACTCGACGAAGTTGAGATCGTTAGGCGGGCTTGAGCTGGTGATCACAGGAGCTGAAGGCTCTTCTTGGTCGGTCTCATTGTGTAGATCTGCTATCTCATTGGCAGCAGCAGTTGTGACTTGAAGTTCTTGGTGTGATAGTTTTACCGATAGACCATCGTCCAGTAATCCGTCTTCCTCGAACTCGGCCAGCTCTGGAGCGAACAGCAGCGCTGCCCTCGGCTTCGTATCCTGTCCACTCGTTCGTGATAAGCTCAGCTCTACATCTTCATCATCGTCGTTGTTGTTGCCCCGACTCGGGCGACGTGGGTGGTGGTCCTTCAGATCATTGTACGAGTGTAGCAGCATTTTCTTGAGACTCGAGGCCCGCAAGACCACGCGCTGGTTCGCCCGCTCGCGCGCGCCCGCGGCCACCTCGGAGCGAACTTTCTCGTCCTCGAGCATGCGATTGCGCTCCTCTGCCTGCACTCGCGCTCTCAGCTGCTGCTCGGCGTCTCGCTGCCTCTGGGCACGCTCTCGGCGACTGGTTTCTTCGAGTTCATGACGCTGAGATCGAGAATTCTGGAGCTGCTCCTGGACTCTCGCGAGCTCCTTTTCAAGTGACTGCGTTGAAGCCTCCAAGGTCGCCAGTCGCTGCTGTGCCTTCTCGTTGCGGGTGTTTTGCTTCTCCAATTGGGAAGAGACTCGACGATACTCGAGTTCTTGCGCTTGCTGGTTCGACAGGGAGCGCTCGCGAATCCTCAACTCTATCGCCATCTACATAGAAAGATAAAGTCTTAGCAATCAGTCCTGAAGCTCAGGTGGAGAGATACTTTGGTACGTACTCGGTCACGCAATTGTCGCTCCGTTTTGTCCAGGAAGCATGGCGAGCTCTTCTCAGGGTTCTCAACCGTGCTGTTGTCCTCATAACGAGGAAATTCGCTGGACGTATCGTTGCTCTTGTTACTGGCGTGGTCAGCCTCTGGTTCCAGATGTGACTTCATCGATCGTGACGAAAAGGAGCCTGGTGAAGAAAAAGAAGGTCCTCCAGGTGTACTTGGCGCCGAGTTCGGGCGCAGGCGCAGCGCAAATTGCTTGCTCTTGAGTCGGATCGCCTCGATTTTCTCCATCTGTTCCTGCACGCGACGCTGCTCTTCGCGATCTGCGAGCTCACGATTACGCAGCTGCTGCTCTCTCTCCATTTGGATCCGCTTGGCGCGTTTCTGAGCGAGCACCAGTGATGCTGCGACCTTTTGTTCTTTCTCGCGCCTCACCTGCTCGGGGTCTGGCTCAACGGGTGTCTGCTTGGCTGAGCCCCGCTTCTTCTTCTTGACGGAGCCTCGTCGCTTTAATGAGCTCTTGCAAGGCTTAGATAATGAGAATGTCCGTGAGCTACTGGCTCGACTCTCTTGCTCTTGATCATCATCGTCGTTGCTAGACTCCACCTCTGACTCATCTGTTCGTGCATCGATTTGGGGAAATGGTGGGGACTTGACTTCGGGGCTGGACCGCGCTGACGGCCACCACGATGCAAAGCCATCGTCACCGGTGACCTCACTCCAAGAGTTTTCAGTAGTCGATGCGCCCGCTACCCGCTTTGAAGAAGTGAATGATGGTGCTGTAGGGAAAGCGAGTGATGGAATGGTGAGCGGTGGTACTGCTGTCTTGACTGCTACACCTGGGGCTGCTGGCGTCCTCGGTTGTGGATGCGACGAAGGCGAAATATCGGTACCATAAGAAGCAACTGCACTAGGTACATGGTTCGATTGCAGGGAGAGCCGTTTCCTCAGCAGCGACGGCTGCTGTCGCTCTCTACTCGAGTTGCGCCCGGGAAGGTTATCGCGTTCGAATTCGCCAGGCTGCTGTCTTGACAACGGTGGGGGCGGCTGATGCTGGTGGCTGTGGGGCTTGAAAGAAGCGCTGTGATGCGGAGTGCTGGGCGGTATTGCCGCATGCGTTGCCGCCTGGGAGTACACCCGCTGCAGCTGCGCCTCCTGTTCGGCAAAGTACTTGCCGATCTTGTCGAGGATGTCCGCCATCTTTTCTTCGCCGTCTTCTGTTTTGTTGCAGTGAGCCATTCGCGGCTTTTCGGGATCAAGTTCGTGACTTGGAGCACGGTTCAGAAATGTATTATTGTGTACTACATATAAATAGGATAGATTATAGTTTCTGATGGATTTGGAAATTTCGCAAAAATAAGTCAAATCCCTTTATTGATCGTGATAGTTTGTGAATTTTTTACACCAATTCGTACAGTGAAATGAACCTCACTTTCAAACGATGGACATCCTGGACGTCGACCTGCACCACCTCAAGCACGACGTGGACGACGACGACCACGCGCTACTGAACTCGGCGGCCGCTGCAGTGCTAGGAAACGACGCGCCTCACGCACTTCCTGGGGCTACTTGTGAGGAGGACAACGAGGAAGAGAGCGGCGTCATGCTCCCAGATGACGACGACGACGACGACGACACGGAGCTGCGGCAGTTGTCCATGCGCGGCGTTGGCAGTAATAGCAACACGAGCAGCAACAACAGCAGCAAGCGCCGCAAGATCGGCAAGGCACTGCAGTTGATCCTGCTGCGCAAGTACGTGCAGTGCGCCAAGCAGCTGGACCATTTGCCGAGTCGTGCGACGACCGAGCAGCTGCTCGAGGAGGGCTACGACGAGTTCTACTTCCACGGCGGCAATCTACGAGAGCCGCGGCTCGGGTATACAGCGTTCCTCAAGCTCGTGCGCAACCGCCGTGGCGAGGTCATGCGCCAGACACGTGACCTACAGACGCTCTCACACGGGTGCGTGGGATACCAATGGTTCATTCGACGAGCTGCTCATTCTAATGTACCGTGCGTAAATGGATGGATGGCTATAGACGCGGGAGTCGGCGCAACCAGAAAGAGCGCATGGAGATCCGCACACTGATCGATGAGCTCGAACGAGTAAGACAGAGCACGATGCGTAGCTCGCTTGACTACGAGGCGCTCGACGGGAGCGACACGACCGGCTCGTCCTCGGGCGGCACGATCTCCATGCTTAGCAGCGCCGAGCACAGCGTCGCAGGAAATCATGACGACGTATCGCTTTCTTCCTCTGTAGCTGCTGGTGCGTCAGTTAGTGGTCATATAGACGCAACTGATCTCCAGGGCAGCGACGACGTGCTCATCTCGCGTGAGAAGCTCGACATGATGCTGCGGTTCGCGCAGGAGACACTCAAGGCGCAGAAGAAGATTTTGGACGAAGTGCGCGCAATCGAGCAGCGGCTCGATATCAATCAGCTCTGAAGAAGCCACATAGCTACTTGTGCGTTTGTATCAATAGGAAAGATTGCAGTTGGTTTTTATGATAGCGAGCCGCTTGGGGGCGCATATCTACCTGTTCCTGTTGGAGTTGGGATGGCTGCGCATTTAGGTCAGGTGGACAGTACTGTGCATCACCATAGTAATTCCTTTTCAATCCGCAGTGAAGGGGGCTACTATTGAAGTGCGCGGACCTTTTTGTGTTTTCATGTTGTCCGCCCTACTGTACCATGTGCTTAGTATGCTGCATACTGGGGCCAAGTGTAAAAAAGTCAGAGCGCATCCCTTCTGTGCGTAAAGGTCAGTCACCTCCTCCTTCACACGTCACATCTTTACGAGGCGCTTCTGGCCCGTCTCGCACAACAAAAATATAAATAGCGCCGCCGCACTGCACTGCGCGCCTGAGGCCATCAGAAGCCGAGTTGAAGCACCAAGAGCCAAGCTTCTTACACGAGCCGAACGAAGCACAAGCGATGGAGAGCGGGGGCGCGCGCGTGGACGAAGCGGACACGTCGTCCGTCACATCTTGCTCGTCCACGAGCTCCTTCCCAGAGGTGCGTCACGCGTCCTGTGTCGAAAGAAAGATGCGGAGCTCGTTCGATGACTCGTACATGGAAAGAAATGCGCTTCTGGCGCACGCTATCCATAGGCTCCGACTTGATGATGCGGATGTTGGCGGCGGCTCTTTACTCACAGATGCCTTTCTCTTTGCTGCTGTGTGTGTATGTGCATCAATCGTCAATGCGCTTATTTTGTGTTTGGAGAGCAGGAGACGACATCGAAGAATGCCAAGAGCGACATGAATGGGGCTTCGACTACAGGATGGGGCACGAACGCTTTTGAGCTCATGAAGGACCGCGCGACGATCGCGAAGAATCACCTTGCACCGCAGATTGTCAGCATGCGCGAGAAGACCTCGAAACGGTGAGTCATTGTGTGCGCGTGCGTGCATTTGCGCAGCTTTCTGTGGCGAAGAGCGATCTGACATTTTTCGTTGTGGATGTATGCGCTATGGCGATATGCAGAATGGAGAAGTACCAGCCGTCGATTGACAAAGTCAAGTCGTCTGCGTCGGCAGGTGAGCCCCGTGTTTGAAGTATCTTGTCAAGATGTCGTATCGGGATGCAGGTCTGACCTTTAATTTATGTATGGCTATCAGCCGCGACTATGGGGCGCGAGAAGATGACGCCGGCGCTGAATCGTGTCAAGGAAGGATCCACGCAAGGTTGCACACAATCTCAAAGCATACTTGTCGTCGCGATACTTTGTAACCCAAGTACTGAACCTGTACGCTTCGATGTATCTTAGGGTGGTCAATCTTGAAGACGAAGCTAGCGTCGGCTGCGCCTGTAGCCGAGAAAATCCAAACCATGGGGCTGAATGTCGTCACGGACATGTGGGTGGGCGACATGAACGTCGAGATTGTGCTTGTGGAGCACCCGGCTCGTCTGAACTGCCGGTTCCTGAATGAATACAAGAAGCCCGCGACGCCGCAGGCATTCGAAACGCGGTTGAGCAAATTGCGTCTGAGTAAGCATTATGCATTTCGATTTGATGGCGTAGTTATGGGATTGGGACTTTAACAGCATGGTGATATTTGTATGGCACAATAGCTCGATCAGTGAGTAACAACAGCACTTCAAGCAACTCGGATACTCAGAGCGCTCTATCAACGCCAGCTTCTTCGGGCGAGCAGTGCCTCGCTAATCGCTACATCCTCGGGAACATCCTGCTGCTGTGCGGAGACGTCCAAGTAATGGCGCAGATGGCGTGCGTGAATAAGGCGTCCAAAGTATTTATTTCGTCCGAGAAGCGGCTCTGGCGCTTCTGTGTGCGCTACGGAGACATCCCGCAGAGCATCCGCTCAAGCTTCTGGGAGCACGTCGCCTCGGTCGACTCGGTGCGCAAGTCGTCGGAGCTCGACTTCGACACGTACTTGCACATGGCGCTGTCCAAGGGCGAATGCACTGAGCTGATCCTGACGGACGTCCGACGAACGTACGGCCGCGTGGCGCCTCACAAGCACCCTCCGAACGCAAAGGGTGAAGTGATAATGGACACGGATCAGGAGCTTATCAACCAGCTGAGCGAGATCCTGCACGCACTCTCGGGACGATACCCAGACGTCGGCTACTGTCAGGGCATGGACTACATTGCGGCGCATGTGCTCGACAATGTGAAGAAGAGCAGCGAGGCGCGAGACGTCGCGCGCGCGGCGCAGCAGCATCTAGACTCGAATGCGTCCGACACGGACACGGACAGCGAGAGCGCGCCGCTGAGTCCAGGGAGAACGAGTCAGTCGGCCGCAACGCGTGTCGAGGTCGAGACCGCGTTCTGGATCCTCGTGAGCCTGTTTGAAAACTACGGACTGCGCCAGATGTTCTCACCGGGACTGCACCGCCTGCAAGTGCATTGCTTCCAGCTGCAGCGGCTCTTTGAGCTGACGCTGCCGGCACTCGCCGAGCACTTTGAGCACGAGAAGGTCGTGGCCGAAATGTTCACGGTCGGCTGGTTCCAGACGCTCTTCCTCTATTTAAATGTGCTACCGCGCGCGACGCTCGACCGCATCTGGGACATCTTCCTCATGGAGAACAACTGGAAGATCATGCTGCGCGTGGCGATCGCAATCCTGCAGCTCTCGGAGGAGCATGTGGTCGGCAAGTCCATTGACGAAGTTATGCAGTTCCTTAACACATTTGGCGGCAAGTCGGAGGAGCTGCTCGCAGCCGACGCGCTCATCGAGAGAGCACTTTCCATGAAAGTCACGAACAATGTGCTGACAAAGCTGCAGCGCCAGCACGCCCGGCGCAAGAAGGCAACGCCCGAGCGCAAGTAGATAGAGGTTGAGACAAGTAAGGAGACAGAGAGAGGTTGGAGAATATGGGTAGCTCGGTTCATGCACTCCACACCGGTATATATGAAGCAAGTTTGCCTTTGTTACGCACATGATGTTTTGTTCTGAAACTGTGGGTTGATCAGCCAACGCATGCTGAATTTCTCTCACATGCTCAGATCCAAGCCTTATCAATGTATACTTTTAACCCTTATCGATATGCTATGGTTGAATTTTCGATGGAAACTTTACCATCGCCTATGAGATTTTATTCATTACTACGGGGTGTATACTTTCCCAAGTATACGAGCCAATGCAACCTTGCCACCTCATCACAGGCAGATTTCCGCTTGCTGAGCTGTGGCTCACTTGGGTCAAAACGAGCCGGAAGAGAGGAAGGAGATCGAGCACACGCACAACCCAGAACGCCTCTATCTCGCCGTGCTTGGAGCAAACAGCATGAATTGCGTCAAGGGCGAGATCCACAATGTGCTCTCGATGATGCGCGTGAACGCGCGCTGGGCATCCATGGACCGCTTCACGCAGGAGATCCCGGCGTCGACGCAGTCGCCCATGATGCGCGCGTTCAAGCAGCTGCACTACGAGCTGCAGAGCGTGACAGACCTCTCAGATGTGGACACGGTCACGTACCTGCTGCCCTTCGTGATGGTCATCGAGTCGGAGAAGACGAGCGGCTACATCACGGGCGCGGCCATTTCGAGCCTCAACAAGTTCTTGCTCTACGGGCTCATCACGAACGAGTCGCTGCGCGCCGACGTGGCGATCAACCGCATCGCCGTCTGCGTCTCGCGTTGTCGCTTTGAGGAGACCCACCGCGCGGATGACGAGGCTGTGCTCATGAAGCTGCTTGAGCTCGTCGAGTACGCTGTGCGCTGCGAAGTGGGGCCACTGATCACAGGCGAGAACTTGTGGAAGATGGTGCAGCTCTGCTACAGCATCAGCTGCCAGCCGCGCTCGTCGCTGCATCTCGCGCGCTCGGCTGAGAACACGCTCGCGCACCTCGTGCTCACGGTCTTCGACCGTATCGACGAGCTCGAGCCAAAGAAGCGCTCGATTTCGACCGACCAGCGCGTACAGCACGCTCTACATGGTGAAGAAGATGACGACAGCAACGCCGATGTACCACCTGCGCATGAGCCGCACGCCGTCGTGGACAAGGCAAAGCGCAACCGTGTGGGGGCATACGGTGTCCCTCTATTGGAGCACATCCTGCAGTTCCTCGCGAGCCTGATTTCCCCGACCACGAACGACGAGGCCACGTGTGTGCTGGGCCTGCGACTGATCAACATCGTGCTCGAAACCGCGGGCACGGGACTCGGCAACCATCCAGGTCTCGTGTCCGTGCTGCAGGGCGACTTGTCCAAGTTCCTGCTGCAAAACTCGGAGACCGACGAGCTCGCGATCCTGTCGCTCACGCTGCGCGTGGTGTTCAACCTCTTTAATTCGATCAAGGATCACCTGAAGGTGCAGCTCGAGGTGTTCTTCACGAGTGTGCACATGCGCATCATCGACTCACGGTCGTGCTCGGACGAGCAGAAGGAGTTGGCCCTCGAGTCGCTTTTGGAGTTCTGCCGCGAGCCGGCGCTCATGCTCGACTTGTACGTGAACTACGACTGCGACGTGCACTGCACGAACCTATTCGAGGTGCTCTGCAAGTCGCTCGCGCGCAACTGCCAGGCCATGGAGAGCGGTGACGGCAGTTTGAATGCACTCAGCCTGCTGTGCCTGGAGGGCTTGCTTGCCGTCATTGACTCGATCGCGCGCCGATGTCCATTGAGCTCCATGGCGGCCAGCAGCAGTGCGTCGTCGATGCAGACTGGCAATGGCATGAGCGACATTTCGTCCCTGCAAGGTTCGGACCTGGCGCGTTTCACTTCCGGTCCCGAGATGCAGAAGCACCGCACGTCCAGCGAGCTGTCGCTCGACGAGATCTCACCCATGTCGTCCGTGCGCGATCTCATGCACCTCGTGATGTCGGGCAGCGATAGCGAGACAGACTCGGACCCAGGTGACGTCCCCGAGGGTCCCGACCAACTCGCGTGGCTGCACACAGCACGTGAGCGCACGGCCGAGGTACTGCAGCAACGCAAGCGGGCCAAGAAGCGCTATGCGCTGGCCGCTGACAAGTTCAACACGGACCAGAAGACTTGGATCGCGTACTCGCAGCAGATCGGACTTCTGCCGGAGAAGCTCACGCCCGAGTCCGTCGCGTCCTTCCTACTGCACACGCCGGGGCTCAACAAGACGCTCATCGGCGACTATATTGGCGACGGACCCGTGGACAAGTACCCGTTCAATGCCGCGGTGCGTGACGCATACATTGCGATGTTTGACTTCCGCGAGACGCCGACGTTGGACAAGGCCCTGCGCACGTTCCTGGCCAAGTTCCGACTGCCTGGTGAGGCCCAGAAGATCGACCGCATGATGGAGGCGTTCTCCAAGCAGTACTATCTGCAGGCGAGCGGTGAGTCTCCGCTGGTAGACGCTGATGCTGCCTATGTGCTCTCGTTCAGCATCATTATGCTCAACACGGACTTGCACTCGGACCACATCGCCAAGAAGATGACTGTGGACGAGTTTGTACGCAACAACCGTGGGATCAACGGCGGCCAGGATCTCCCCCGCGAGTACCTGGCCGAGCTCTACACGAACATCAACAACCACCAGATTCAGATGCAGCACGACGTCTCAGACTTCATGGACGTCAACAACTCGGCGATCGACCGGTACTCGACCCAGTGGGACGGTGTGCTCAAGCGCTCGGAGAACGTTGTGGGCGCGAGCTTCACGTCGAACGCGAGCATTCTCAAGCTTCGCGCGGGTCTGTACGAGAAGGAGATGTTCAACTTGATCTCGGAGACAGCGATCACGAGTATCTTGTTGGCTTACGAGAAGACCTGCGACGTGACCAACATGGAACGCGCGCTTGAGGGACTAAGGAACTGCGCCAAGATCGCACTCTACTACGACATCAGCGAAGTGTTCAACCGGATCATGGGCTCGCTCTCGTCCTACTTCCTCACGTTCGCGCACGGCATCCTGAGTGGCGAGAAGGTATATTTGCCACCAAGTACTGGTGGGAAGCGCAACAGTGGCACGAATATTGGTGGGGCGAGTCATGGTCAACAGCAGCAGCACCAGAGAAGAATGAGTGGAGGGGACGAGTGTGATAGCGCTGGTAACAGTGCGAGCCTGGAAATTGACACGTCGGCGTCGTCATCAAGCTCACTGCCTCCCATGGAGGAGGACCATCTGCAGGGCGCCAAGACGCGCCGCGCGCTGCTGTCGCTCAAGTTGCTCTTCCAGTTCGTGCAGAACCGCTCGGACTACTTCCGCAAAGCCTGGAGCAGCGTCATCGAGTGCATCCTCATGTTCAACGAGCTCGACGTCGTACCCATCTCGTTCGTCGAGATCGACGACTTTGTGGACTCGCGCGGCGTGCCGCTGCCTCCGATCCAGGGCGGTGGGAGTCTTGTTCAGGCTCATAGTCCCAAGGGAGGCTCGTCGCATTCGCCCTCTTCTGCCGCTGCGGCTGCTGCGGGTCAGTCGGGTGTGGGGCTCTCGGGCAAGACGAGAGAGCGCTCACGCCGTCTCGCTGAGCGCCAGGCGGCCATCCGCAGTCGTATGAAGAGCATGAGCCACGGGAACCAGGGCACAGCGTACGGCACCAGTGGCAGTAGCAGTAGCAATGCAAACAGTGGCTCACTCTGGGGCTCACTCTCGTCGTACCTCTGGTCCGAGGAAGAGAAGGTCGACGACAGCTTCTCGCAGGTGAACAAGATGCTTCGTGACGCAGTGCTGAAGCTCGGCGGTGGCGTTTTGGAGAAAGAGAATTGGCTCCGACTGGTGCGCAAACTCCCCGAGAAGTCGCTGATCAGCCTTCTTGAGACACTGCTGGCGTGCCGCGACCCGTTCAAGTGCATCATGCAGCCGTCGGACACGGGCTTGGACGCCATGATGCAGGAGAACGCAATTCTTGTGCTTGAGCAGAGCGTGGACATCATCCTCGTCAATTCGCACCGCATCCTGCCGCTGAACCTGTGGGATCCGTTTCACATGTACGCCAAGCGCATCCTGTCGACGCCGCTGAACGAGCTCAACATGCAGGGCCTGGTCGAGCGCGTCGTCGTGCACATCCTACGCGTGTGCATCCGGCTGTTCCACGACGACAAAGTGCGTCCAAAACTCGTGGCGACGCTCGAGATGCTGCTCGACATGGATGATGATATGTACAAGGCGCTGAGCGACCGGCTCGCCTCGGGCATCAACATGCTGCTCAAGGCGAACCTCGTGTACATGCATGACTTCCACGACTGGAAGACGCTGCTGGGCATCCTGGAGAACGTCGTTGAGTACAAGAACGGTCGCGCACCTTGCTGGGAAAGCGTCAAGTTGCTCGCCGAAGGTGGTCACTTGAACGACGAGAACGTCACGCTCTGGATCGCGATTTGCCTCAAGTTTGTGCGTCACCGCACGCCGTACTCGGTGGACGCGCTGCGCCTGCTGCAGGGCCTCGCGAACAATGACAACGCCTACAAGATGGACGGCAAGGCCTGGCTCGAGGTCATGCGCGTGATGCTGAGCTACCTGAACGACGACCGCGCGCCGATCGCCAAGACCTCATGGGAGTGTTTGTACAACTCGCTGCTACAACCGGGGGCGCCGGTATCCAAGGACACGTGGCAGCAGTGCTTCGAAGACGTGATCTTCGCGTTCGACGACCAGGTGAATGAGGGTGTGTGGAAACACTCAAAGGAGGCTGCGCTGTACAGCGTCACGCTGCTCTCGAAGACTTTTCTGCACAATCTGAACGTGCTGCTCGAGTTGCCGCAGTTTGGTGAGCTCTGGCTCAACGTGCTGCGCCGCCTCGCGACGAAGCTTGTGGTTTCGGGCTCGAACGCCGCGTCGTCGTCGAACGCGGTTGTCGTCTTTGAGACGACGCTCCAGTCGCTCTACAACTTGCTGCTCGTGCTCAAAGCCGAGGAGGTTTTGGAGAAAGTGAGTAACCAGGAGACCCAGCAGACGCTCTTTGAGGAGAGCTGTGCGGTTATCGACGAAGTGTGTCCACATGTGAAGGACCAGCTGGGACTTGTCCCCCAGGAGGACGAACTCGTGATCCAGATGCCGACGGCTGATGAGGAAGTGGGCGGTATCGACGCTGCTGAGGTCGACGAGGGAGTCGTGGCTCATGACCACGAGCAGGAAGCCTCGCAACCGGTTGGGGAAGTGCCTGTCGAGTCACGTGAGGTTGTTTCTCAAGCCACTGGAAGCTTTGAAACGACATCGGGTGAGACTAAGACTACTGGAGACGAAGCGTATAGTCCCGAGTGCTACACGACCACGACGACGACAACGACAGAGACGACCACGACGACAGCTACGGAGACTGTGGATTCAGAGGCGGGGACAGTGTTCACGAGTAGCAGTAACAGCCCCACGTTTGGTGGCAAGGCCGAGGACATTCTCGGTGACGAGATCTCGGAGGCCGTTTAGCTTCCATAGTGGTATCTGTTTTTAGGAGGGTAAACCTGTGTAACTTGCTGCGAGATCTTTCGTGTCCAAACAAACCCGCTTTTGCGCCTCTCCCCTCCTCGCTTACCACAAAATCTTTCCTTTGAGCTCTATGATTGGATAAAAATATTGTTTGCGTGATATGATTGGTAGAAAAGCAGACACATTGGTATACCGTACGTAACAATGGGATAGGAGTGTGTGTGTGGGGATTTTATGGAAAAGCGAGAGCGCAAAACCAAACCTGTGACCAAACGGCAACTTGGCTTGCTATCATTTCCGCATTTGCACCGCCAGCCCCAGCAGCAGCGAGCAGCACGTGCCCACAGCAGCAGACGACGACACTCGAGCGATAGCCATGGCGACCATCGACGCAGAACAGCAGCAGCAGCCGGAGGCGGTGACGATGGACCCCACGACGACGACAGTGACGGCGGCTGATACCCCCGCCCCAGTGTCCGCGACGTCAGACCCGGCGGCCGTGGCGATCTCCAAACGCGCGGCGAAGAAGATTAAGAAGAGCAAGAGCAGCAACGCCATGCAAATGGAGAATGCGAGTGCGAAGAAGAGCGACAAGGACGAGGAGGAGAACGCGAACAACATTGCGACGGTGGACCATCCGTACCTGAGCTTCTTGCACAAGCGCATCCGCTTGTACAAGAAGAAGCTCGAGAAGATCAAGAGCCTCGAGACCGCGCAGTCCGAGGAAGGCAAGGTGAGCAACACTGTGCAAATCTATGTGTCCTTGTATTGACCCTGCTTATGGACTGACTGGCGTGTGCGTTTTTGACTTTGTACGCATTGTAGAAGCTGAATGTGCAGCAACTGGAGCTTGTGAGCACCAAGTTCGCGATGGAGAAGATCGTGACGGAGTTCGAGTCCCTTCGCGAGCAGTTCATCGAGGTGTACCTCCAGGTAGTTGACTCTTTTTTGCTTTTGATAAAGAGCTGCGTTTGATTTGCACAATTGACTCACGCTGTGTATTTATGTCGTACAGGAGGAAGCGACGAAGAAGGCCGAGCAGGAGAAACTTGCTAACGACGCTGCTGCCGAGGCTGCTGCGAGTGCGGTTGATGCTGCACCTGCGCCTGAGGTCGTTACTGAGGAAGAAATCGTCCCTGAACCGACTCCTGTCGTCGAAGCCGCCGAACCAGCCCCAGTTGACGCGAACGCAGACGCGTTTGTTCATGTACAGGATCTGCTGAAGACGTTGCATGTTGTGAACCTTCACCAGGCGCTTGGCAAGGACATTCCAATGGTGCTGGACTTTTTCTCCAAGGTGCTCTTGGGCAACACGCGTCCTGTCGCTGAGATCTCCTTTGAAGACAACCTTGCCGAGTCGCTCGATGAAGCGAAGAAGTATTTGCAGCGCAGCGACAAGATCATGGCATGCGATTCGACCTACAAGGACCTCCGCGAGATCGTCGAGAAGCTGTCGCAGTTGGATGTGCTCGCCGAAGTCGTCGAGAGTCCTGAGGCGACGCCTACTGCTGAGAAGCTGCCAGAGATTAACTTCTTCACTGAATCGCTCCTCGAGTTGGAGATGGCAGAGGCAATCGAAGAGGACAACCAGGTATTTGACGATGCAACGGACGACAAATCCGACGAGCACGCAGATGCTCCAGAGGAGATCGAGGAACCCATCGAAGAAGATGTGAAGTTCGTGGAGGAGATCGTGGCCGAGATCGTGATCGAGACTGCTCCGTCCCCAGCATCAATCCCGATTCCCCCGATGTCGTTCGCTGCTGCAGCTGCATCGATCCCATCGGCTTGGGCAAACCGCGATCACTCGCAGCATGCACCGGTGAGCAACAACTCAGTCGATGATGCCAACAACCAGCGCCGTCGCGCTCAGGGTTCCCGAGTCAAGAACAACAACAATAGCACTAGTACCACCACCAATGACGGCTTCAAGACTGAAGGCACCAACAGCAACGGCGACAAGACGCGTCGTCCACGCCCACAGCGCTCCAACGACGAGGGTTACGCGCCTCGCAGCGGCAGCGGCAACAGCAGCAGCAACAGCCGCTCTGGTCCAAAGGATGACCGCCGTCCTCGCGTCGACCGTGCGCTACGAAAGCAGGGCTCGTCCATCCACCAGCCACACTCGCACGCCAGCCTCCAGGCATGAGAGGTTGCGGTGACGGCTTGCTTGAGCTTTTCGTTTGCTAGCTGCTGCATGTTTAGACAACGACGATCTTCACTCTCTCAATGACATTGGAAATCAATGGAAGACTCAGCCCGATGAATGCCCATGGACGTAGAATATTGTCGGCTCTCGGTAACCTACAAAACAAAACAAACAACAAATCTGATGAATAGAGTGCTTTCAACACTCAACCTACCTTGTCCACATGAGGCTTCATGCGAAGGTGTCCACACCTGAAGTGTTCTTATAAAGGGACATACCTCATTTACTACTTTTATAGAGAGAGATGCAGATTCAGACTCTCATTTTCTCAGCTTTGAAGTGTTTGGTATCACTGCGAGTGAAAAGCCATGGGTCGCTGCATCGCCGGGCTGGCCGTGACGCTCATGGTTACCAAGATGTTCACGTGGCTGACGGTTGCACGCTTCCACACATCTGACGCACTCAACGCCGCATATGTGGCGTCGACGCTGCTCATGCTCTGGAGCTACGCGCTCTCCGTGGGCGTCCTGCCGACGAGTCGCCCGCCGGTTGACAACCGCGCGCGCATGGCTCACCACATGGAGGAAGGCGGGCTGAGCAGCACCACCGACGATAGCTATAGCGACGAAGAAGATGACAAGCGGGAGAGAGAGGTGACGCGCTACTGTGAGCGCTGCGATATGCAGAAGCCCGCGCTCGTGCACCACTGCTCGTCGTGCCATCGCTGTGTCTACCGAATGGTATTGCACAGCGTCTTGTAATTTCTCTCTATCTATTATCTGCGGGTGTCATACTCGTACTGGTCGCTAACGCGCTTGCTGTGTATATCCGCTTTGTCTCTATTTGCAGGACCACCACTGTCCGTGGACGAATAACTGCGTGGGCTGGGACAACAAGAAGTACTTTGTGCTCTTCCTGCTGTACACGTCCATGAGCTGCCTGCTCTTCAACGCCATGGTGTGGCCTCTGGTCTGGGAACCGCAGAACCAGCGCGTGATGGATGACATGTCGCTCCTGCAGCTCACGTGGGCTCTCTCGCTGCTTATCGGCGGCGTGCTGGCGGGCTACCTGGTGTTCCACATCTGGCTGCTGTACAAAGGCGTCACCACGTTCGAGTTCCTCCTGGGCAAGCGTGGCGAGCTCACGGGCAACTCGCTCTTGTACAATATACAGGTGTACTTTGGCAGCAACGTGGCGTTCTGGTGGCTGCCCATAGCCCCGGCGTTAGACCCCGCAATGGGCGGTGGCGCCCGCTCGAAGAAGCACCGGAGAGAGACCCGACAGCTCGTGGCGTAATGTTAGTTAGTGGGACTTTGCCGAAGCTCATGCATGGTCTTGGCTGTTTTTATTAAAATTCAGGAGGATGGGAAAACTTTCATGGGAAATATTCACGCAGTATAAGAGCTCACCTGGTCTTGACTCACTATTAGCAAATCCCGGCTCACTTGTCCTTCTTCTTGTCTTTCTTCTTCTTCTTCTCCTTCTTGCGTTTCTTGCGCTCCTGCTGCAGGTCGTCGAGCGTCACGCGGTAACCGGCGAGCTTGGACTCATAGAGCTGCTCGAGCTCGATCGCCATCTGGAAGACCGGCTCGCCCACGCGGTTGAACGTCTTGGCGTTCGCGACCATGAGCTTGATGTCGCTCGTGAACTGCTCGATGCGCACGTACTCGGCCTTTTCCACTTTTTCCTATCAAGCATGAAAGACAAGGAATGGCGACCAATTTTAGTACTACAATTCAATGAGCCTGTGAAGCAAATTCCACCAGAGCCTTCCTTGTAACTCATTTTTACCTTCATCCGTGTCAGGTCCATGGGCTCCTTGACAAAGTCAAAGTAGTTGGGCACGCCCAGGCGCTTGCAGTTCTCCCGCGTGATTTTCTACAACAGAATACGACATTCAGTTCATTTAGACCAAGTCTGCAGCCATGGAGATTGAGATCCAACAACATTACTTATCGGCAGTGCACATACCGAGATGAACGGGTTGCCGGCCTTGCCGCTGACGATCCAGCCGGCCCACGTGAGTCCGCGCAGCTCCGTGACGAGCGGCGCGAGCAGCTTCTGCAGCAGCGACGCGTCCTCGCGCTCGCGCTTCTTCTTCTTCTTCTCCTTCTTCTCCTTGCGGTCCTTCTCATCCTTGCTCTTGCTCTTGAGCCTCTCCTCCTGTGCCACCTTGTCCTTCTGTGTCGGCGGCGGCGCGTGGATCAGACCCGACGATTTCTCTGCGAAGTAGATAAATAAGATAAAGACAGATACAACAAGCGTTAATCAGCAGCAAGAAACGAATAATCCCACAAAAAAGCAACAAGATCCATGAACGTACGGCTCTTGAGCGCGTGCAGCACGGGGCCGCTCTTGCTCGCCGCGGGCAGCTGCAGCGCGCTCTTGACGATGCTCTCCGGCAGCGGCTCAATCGGCCGGTCGAAGGGTACGCCCTGTAATAGGGAGAGCAGGTCGCCCTTGGCGTCTTTTGCCTCGGTCGTCTTCTCGCCCACGCCACGGAGCAGGTGGTGGTACGTCGTCGGCAGCTTCGTCTCCGCCATCTTCTTCAGCTGCGACTCGAGCTTGTAGTGCTGCATGAGCTCCCGGTAGTTCACCTCATCCGGCTCAACTGTTTGGACAAGTAGCAGTGGGAGCGTGGGCGTATACATGGCATATAGTTACACAAGTGCTCGTCAGCAACATGCATCGACTTCATCTTGAGCAAGAAGACGGCAGAAAGGCACGCACTGTTCTGCGAGCTGCGCAGCAGATAGACCGAGTCCGGGTCCAGCGACGCTACGTCGGGACAAACACATAGTAAGTACACATGTGAGCACGTTAAATAGCTGTGCTGGCGAACGCTCTCATCGTAACCAGCAGGTAGTGAATGAGCCGCTTCGTGTTCGCACCATCCGCCATTTTGGACACTGGTTTCCCAAATGTGCCTTCGCGAGCACCCAGAACCGGCGTTTGTCCATCATTATGGTGGACCACCCTACTATGTACGTGCTAATGTGTACCACCTTATTTTACTACTGCAGTCACCAAGTGCTATCGCATTTGATGCGGTAGCACTTTTGGATTGGCCACCACGTCGACTGCGCAAAATGGCGGAAGTGACAGTCTTCGCCGCGCTCGGCACGAACCTCGGTGCGTCTCTTAGCCACATTCCAAACCCTGCTGTCTCCGACTAGCCCTGCGCTTTGTGTGCATATACATTGCACATCGATCTGACTCGTATTGCCGTCGCTGTGTATGATCAGGCGAGAAACTCCGCAACCTGGAAGCGGCGATCGACATGCTCAACGCGCTCGCGGGCCGCGTCCTCGAGACCTCGCGCCTGTACTGCACTGCGCCACAATATGTCGAAGACCAGCCGTCGTTCTTCAACTTAGTGCTCAAGATGACAACGACACTCTCGCCACAGGCGCTCCTGGAGGCGTTCAAGACCATCGAGCGCGAGATCGGACGCGTTCAGTCCATCCGGTAGGAAGCTTCATTTGCGTTGCTGACTATGGTGTCACTATGTGCTGAGCGTCCTTGCTAATGCAATGTCCGTGTAGCTATGGACCGCGGCTCATTGATGTGGACGTGCTGTTCTATGGCGACGCGGTCGTGACGACCGAGACGGTCGACGGCCCACTTATCGTGCCGCACGAGCGCATCCACGAGCGCGATTTTGTGTTGGCGCCATTCTGTGATATCGCGCCAGGTGAGTGGATGGCATCACTATTGCGAGTTTGCTACCAAGTGATCTATTGAAACTGAGTACTGGTCCCTCTTGTCACTATAGAGTTCGTGCACCCAGGTCTCAAGCTCACGATGCGCGAGCTGTACGCGCAACTGATCGCCACCACCACTCAGAATAGCGACAGCAAGAGCGCATACATTGCGCCGGTGCCCATGCTCCCCGTAATCAAGTCACTTCCATGGCAATTGGGCTCCAAGACGTTCGTGATGGGCATTCTGAACGTCACGCCCGACTCCTTCAGCGACGGTGCCAACCTCAAGACCGCGCAGGACGCGATCGAGAGAGCCCTGGAGATGGAAAGCAAGGGTGTCGACATTTTGGACATCGGTGGCGAGTCCAGTCGTCCAGGAGCTGAGCCCGTGACGCTCGAAGAAGAGCTTAAGCGTGTGATCCCCGTGATCCAGGGCATTCGCGCGAAGAGCGCGATCCCGATCTCCATCGACACGACGAAAGCCGAGGTCGCACGTCGAGCTATCGAGGCTGGCGCGAATGTTGTCAACGACATCTCCGCTGGCCTGAAGGATGTGGATATGCTCGCTACGGTCGCTAAGCTTCGCGTTCCGGTACGTGCTTGAACTTTTGGTACTGCGCCTTTTAGCTGTTGGATTGTGAAACTAACGTACCTGCTTCAACACAGATAGTTCTCATGCACATGCGAGGAACGCCAAAGACGATGTCTGGGCTTATGGTGCGTCCAAGTCCCTTCAGTCTGTTGATGACTGATCTCGCATTCGAACTTTGTGCTCGGCTCTCTGATGACTTTAGTGTGTGTGTGTGTGTGTGT
>JAASGO010000598.1:0-18746 GCA_023334245.1 Globisporangium cederbergense | reverse complement strand
TGTAACGGCGCTGAGTCAGCTTGTTCTACATTTGTGTTAAGTAGTACAAGCTAGACGTTTTGCTTTTCGTGCTGCTCGACGTGTGTGTCGGCAGCCATCCGTGTCTGTATAAGTAGCTTAGAAGCGCTCGTGTCTTGACAACTAGGTCCTGGTAGAAGCCGGTTGACCACAGGGTCTGTAGCCAACAAAGGTTGCATTGACCAAGAGTCGCTAGAAGTCCGCGCAAGTGCTTTTAGGTTGAGTGTGCGTATAGCTTGCCTGGTAGCTTTACAGAAGAAGTAAAGCTACGCCTTGTGTATTGTTGTATTGTTATTCTCACGAGTCAAAGTGGGAGTCTCTCAGGCTACCCATCCTGTTAGTCGTTTGCGTGTGACATACCCCGAGTGCTTCCCATTGCGGCCAATTCAAACAGGCTATTAAAGGGCGCACACTGTGAGATATTGACCGTGACTGAGTGCTTGCATTTAGCTAGATACTTCGCTTACTGCTGGACTGAAAGCTTCATCCCTTGGCTACCTCAGTTCAAAGAAAAGCCGATATTGCATCCACGCCAGAAGTGTCCATTTGGAGAGACTTCACTTTATCACACCGGCCAGTCATAGTGTTCCCGCCGTCCGAAGACATGCCGATTAGCTTGGCGCACCAGTTGCTGTACAGCGCGTCCAGGAACTTGCTGATCGCCATGAATATGTTCAGCGCAGTGTGTCGATCGAACATCGGGATGGCGACCAGGTGCAGATTGACGAGGATGTCACGGAAGCAGACACGCACGCGCAGGTCAAAAAACGACTGGCAGCGGTGCATGCTACCGTCGCCAGCCAGCGACATTGCCCAGACGGAATCATCTTTGAGCATGTGGGCGATCTGTTGCAACGCGACGGCGACAAGGACGCGAGTGTACTGGCCGACGATCAGGTCGTTCATACCCGTCAGCTTGGCCGTCTTGGTGTGGTCCTTGGCGTGCTGAATTGCAGCGGCAGTCTGCCGAAACGACATACCGATGGAGACATGGTCCATGGCCAGCTCAAAGTGCATGACGTTCTTGATCGTCACAGTGTACGATTGCGGTTTGTCCTCCTGTTGAACAAACAGCTTCATGGCATTGATCTTCTTCTTGGCCTGCTTGACGACCTTCCGGGCGGTCGCGTCAGCCACGTCGACGTCGTCATCGCTATCGTCGCCATTGTGGTCCTTGAGCTGCTCGTCGTCGCGAAAGAACAGGTCGCCGACGATCGTCTCGACGATGCCGGCACAGATGAAGAACTCGAGCGTGTCGGTGGTCAGGTCCATGTGCTGGTGTAGTGAGTTGGTGACTTTGATCTTGTCGTCGACCGACAGTGTCTGGTACAGCTCCCAGGACGCCGCGTGCTGCCCTTCGTGATGGCTGCGGTACTTGTGCGGGAAGAAAGGCTTTGTGAAGCACTTGATGTGGCTGCGCTGCTTGCGCTTGTGGCCCGAGACACCGACCTCCACCACGTCCCGATCCTCGTACAGGCAGAACTTGCACCGACAGGTCACGTCGCCGTTGGGCGCCGTCGAGACGACCTTCATGGCGAACGCCAGGCCGTGTGTGGGTTGGTACGGAGTCGACTTCTTCATTTCTGCGGCAACTCTTAGTTTGTAGACTGCGGCAGAACTAAATTTGAGACTTCGGGTGCTATTTTTATTTTAGAAAATCTACAAATTTATGAGGCCTGCGTTACATGTGAGCAAATATCGCCACTAAAGGTACCGAACACAGTCCAGAAAGAGGGGTATATCCTAAATACCTGGTAAAACCAGCCAAAGCATACGGAAAATACCTTGACTATTGTTTCGTCCATTAAAGATACTATTTATAGCTGAAGTGCTGTGATGGTTTTTATTGAACGATGCAAGTCTTAACAGTAACATCCATTTCGATGCGGTTTAACTTACTTTTATTCATTCGAGTGGGCGCTTAAGTCAATGCAAAGAGAATGTCTGGAACGTGGTTGCAATTACATTCTGAATTTGTTCTCGCAAGCACTTCCCACAGCAGCAGTGCAAGCGTGTGAAAAGTTTGCTAGGGATTTCCTCTCGTCCGCAGTGAATTCTGGATTTCACTGGGCTGGCAGCAAGGCACTCGATCAGATTTGCGCGAGCTAAATAAGATTTGTGGCGCATCCGCCGCCCGTCTTTTCCTTGGTTCATATGGATCCATTGTCGAGTCGCTGTACGAGCTATACACAGTGTATGAGAGAAACAAAAAACGATAAAAAAGCTCACTTCAGTTGCAACCACATGACGACAGTGGGAACGCTGCGCAACCTGACTCAGCAGTACGTATGTGAGGTTGCTAGCAAAGCAACGAAAGTGAGTGACAATACGCAGAATACCAAAGAGCTGGTTGACTGACGCTGTGCGTACGTTGTGCTTCTGAGCTCGTGGCACTGCAGCCTGTGAAAGCACCCACTGCTTTTATACAGTTCTGTCGAGTGTGAAGA
The DNA here is from genome assembly GCA_023334245.1 of Globisporangium cederbergense. Taxonomy (NCBI): domain Eukaryota; phylum Oomycota; class Peronosporomycetes; order Pythiales; family Pythiaceae; genus Globisporangium; species Globisporangium cederbergense. Next base: position 16,281 of record JAASGO010000598.1, on the reverse strand, counting down.
TCTGCGACGAGAGAACGGACCGACCATGGATAAGAAGAAGAAGAAAAGAAACTATTTTTTCGAACACACAGAAACGTAAAATTCAATTTGCTAGAATATCCTGGCGAGAAGTACATCGAAAATATATTTTATAGATGGACCAAAATGGGTTCTCACAGTTACATCTAAATTACACTCTATACAAAGTAAAAGACAATAGAAAACATATGGTAATAATTGAATGACCTCATGTACTGAAAATAAATCTTCACAATAACTGAAAGATTATTTTTAGTGCTTCAAAAAAAGAACGAACGAAGAACAAGCCGAGAACCAAAATACAGAACCGAAAAAGAACAAGCAGAGAACCAAAAATAAAGAGCTCCTCCCATCCATTCTCTCCCCCAATCCATGGCCGTCCGTCTGCCTATTGCCTATTGCCATTGCTTGCAGTTTGTCTGCAAGCTGTGTGTGGGCGGCGCATTCGTGCTGTTGGTGGAAAAAATCAGGACCGGGCACGACATCCTCATTCGCAGCAGCAGAGGAAGAAAGGATATAGACTGGCTGGCGGATTGCATCGCGCTCTCTCGCTATTCACTCACTCCTCCACGAGCGCACCCACCCACTCGCTGTGTCCGTCCGTCCGTCCGAAGAGCAGCCACTTGCGTTCTTCTGTTGCGCAGAGCCGTCCATTCCATCCCAGTCGCTCGAGTGAGGCGCTTGGTTCACACGTGAGCGAGCGTTTCCTAAACTCAGGATCGTAGTTGGCCGATCCGACCGTCCGTCTATTGCTTGCCAGTCCTATTGGTGGTACGCACCCAAAGTCTCTGTCTGCTTGGCGACTTTGAGTGACAAGTGACCCCAGCAAGCGAGCCTTCCAGAAAGATCGCAATTGACCGACTGACACACACGAGAACCCCCTTCCCCTCCCTTCAGTCAAGAAGCAGCGGCCAGATGGTCGCACACGAGAACGGCGCGCTCGCGGACGTGAGCCGCCACCAGCTGCGGCTGCCGCCACGACCGAGCAGTGCAGACAGCAGCAAGCGGAAGAACGCAACCGCCCAGCGCTTCAGCGACGACGCCGACGAGGACAGCGATACGGAGGACGACGCGCCCATCGCGGCGCACTTCCTCAAGATGCGGAAGATGGAGAAACTGCGCCCCAGCAGCAGCCAACCCGGCAACCTCACGGCCGTTACTGGCAGTACAAGCAGCGGCGTGCCTTCAGTTAGTAGAATAGATCACAACAAGGTGTACCACAAGTTGAGTGAGGCAGCAGCGCCGACAACAAGCCACAGTCAGCACCATGACCAGCAACAGCAAGCGGCGTCACAGCCACAACCACAGGCACCACAAGCAGCAGCCAAAGAGCGAGACGCTGGCGCCAAGCGCGCCAAGCCCGAGGCGCCCAAGTTTCTACTGCTGCTCTACGAGATCCTGCAGATGGAGAACCCCAAGGTAATCCGGTGGTCGGAGGACGGTCTGTCACTGCAGATCTTGGATCCGGCGCTCGTGACCGACAAGATCCTGCCCAAGTACTTCAACCACACCAACTTCCACAGCTTCCAGCGGCAGCTCAACTACTTCGGCTTCCGCAAGTGGACCAAGTCCAAGACCGACATCTGCACGTTCAGTCACCCGTACTTTCGGCAGAACCAGCCTGAAATGCTTCAGCTCATCAAGCGCAAGAAGGCGCCGCGCCGCACACCCGTGGCCGACAAGGTCGACGGCTACTGCCATCAGCTGGACGACAAGAAGTTGGTGCACCAACAGCAGCAACAGCCACCGAGCCCGACGACGGGCAAGAGAAAGCTGCCGACTGACGAGGACTACAGTCAGCAACAGCAGCAACTTCGCGGCAGCCACAGTGCGCCACAGTCACACAACTACCACAACCATCACCAGCAGCAGCAGCAACAACAACATAAAATGAACACATCAAATGTTCCCAGCCAGCAATCACTCCACGGCATCGCGATCGCGCCGCTGAGCCAGCACCACCGCGAGCAGGGCGGCATGCAGCAATACCAGCTGCCGGCCTCGGCGCTGCTCAACAACGTCATCTCGCCGCTCGCTGCGAGCGAGTGCCACAAGAAGGCCAAGAAGATCGACAAGAAGGCGTACTTGCCCGCCACGAGCGCCGAGTTCCTTCATCGCGCATCGTCGTCCTCGTCCTCAGACCCCATCGCGACGTCCATGTGCGAGATGTCGACGATGCAGAACGTCTACAGCCAGAGCAGCAGCCAGAACAGTACCAGCCACTCGCTGCCAACGCTGGACATCGTGCGCAGCCGCATCATCCGGAGACAGAACGTGAGCAACCAGACGCACGCCAGCGCCAATGGAAGTGAAGGAGGGAACGAGCACTATGCGTACCACCACAGCTACACATCACCTCTCACGGGCATCAGCGCACAGATGATGGAGCTGAACCGAGCAGAGCTGATGAACCCGATGACGCCGATCGGCGGCAGCGGCGGTGACTCTAAGAGCTTCACGTCCACCACTACGAGCAGTCCCGCGTCGTTCACGAACTCGTTCAGCGACCCGGTGGACATCCTGCTGCGCATCAAGCAGTCATCGTCATCGTCATCGTCCTCGGATGGACAGAAGCAGAGTCAGTCTCAGAAACCAGCAGCGCAGATGATGATGTCGTCATCCGACCTCAAGCAGGAGGACAACCTCACATCGCTGCAGAACTTCCTCGTGAGCCACACTTTGTACACGAACCGCCTCGAGTCACAGCTCAAGATGGCTGTGGAGGAGAACGAGGCACTCCGGCAGCTTACGGACGCCAAGCACCGCGAGGTCGAGGCGCTCCAGAGCGAGCGCAAGCGTCTGCAGCACGAGAACGCGGTGCTCGTGGACGACAAGAACAAGCTTTTCGAGATCAACCGCGAGCTACTGAGCAAGCTCTTCCCGCAATGACGCATCATCATTATCACAATGGCCCTTGGCTGTTGGGAGAACGCCACGAAGAAGGGTGACTGGCTCGTACGGGTCTTTTCTGTATTTCGATAGTTTGGATTGGGAGTTTTATAAAATAAGTGTTGGAGGTGAAGAAAGCGAGAGAGGCGACGAAGAACGAGAGCGAGAGTGTGAAAGAGAAAACAAGCATGACAAGGAGAGCGAAAAAGTCGCAAAAGTATAATTGAAAAACTAATTTTCCATGGACCACATGCCAAAGAAGCAAAGTGTCGTTCTCGTCTATTTCTTCACCACCATCAATCAACTATCTTTGTACATGAATGGCTGGCGTATTGTCCTTAATGCTGGCACTGGCCTGGAAAGCGCGGGAGCGGGATCACGTCTCGGATGTTGTCCATGCCTGTCGCGAAAAGCACGAGGCGCTCGAAGCCCAGTCCCCAGCCTGCGTGCGGCACGGTGCCGAATCGACGCAGGTCCAGGTACCAGTTCAGATCGCCACCACTCGTCCCCGCGGCTGCTTCGTCCACGATCTCCTCCGGCACCAAGCCGAGTTTTTGCATCTTCGCCTCCAGGAGCTCAAAGCGCTCCTCACGCACGCTGCCTCCGACCAGTTCGCCGATCTTTGGCACCAGGAGGTCCATGCCAGCGACTGTCTCGCGTCCTTTCGAGTCCGGAGCGTTCTTGCGCATGTAGAAAGCCTTGATGTCCGCGGGGTAGTCGGTCACAAACACGGGGCCGCCGACGTGCTTCTCAGCCAGATAACGCTCGTGTTCAGTCTGCAGGTCCATGCCCCACTCTGGGTTCTTCTCGAACTTGACGCCAGTCTTTTGCAGAATGTCGATCGCATCCGTGTACGTGATGCGCGCAAACTCTTTCTTGCAGAGCTGCTGGAGTCGCTCCGAGATCTCCTTGTCGTAGTTCTTGTTGAAGAACTCAATATCCTCGGGACACGACTCCAGCGCTTGCTTGATGGATCGCTGCACAGCGCCCTGGGCAGTTTCGATGCAGTCTTCGAGCCCTGCGAAGGCCATCTCGGGCTCCACCATCCAGAACTCGGCCAGGTGTCGAGTGGTGTTGCTGTTTTCAGCTCGGAAGGTCGGACCAAACGTGTACACTTTGCTCAGCGCGCACGCGTACATCTCTGCATGCAGTTGTCCCGAGACCGTGAGGTACGTTGGCGTGCCGAAGAACTCATTCTTGCCATCTACATTCAGCGCATTGACAGTTAGCGCAACAAGCAACCTACATGGGCAAAAACCTTTGTGTGCTCACCGTTCTTGGCAATGCGGAACTGCTCCCCAGCGCCTTCACAGTCGTTTGAGGTCAGGATCGGGCTGTGGAGCTGCAGGAAGTCGTTCTCCTGGAAATACGAGTGCAGTCCTTGACTGAAGAGCAGCAAAGGCATGCCCAGTCAGTCATCGTTATTACTTGTAAAACGTACCACCAATGCACAAACCCACCTGAGTGCGTTGCGAACGCGGGTGACAGCACCAAAGGTATTGGTTCGCGCGCGCAGATGCAGATTCTCGCGCAGGAACTCGAGCGACGTGTACTTCTTCTGCAGCGGGTACACCTGCGCGTCGCACTTGCCGAGCAGATCGAGCTTGTCCGGGTGCAGCTCCAGGCGCTTCTGCTTGCCGCCGGGCACCTCTCGGAGCACGCCTTCCACAAACACGCTCGAGCCGACCGTGAGGTCCGCGACGTTCACATCCAGCCCATTGCTTTCACTGCTGTCAGCGGTGGTTGGGAGCGTGATCTGCATCTCGGCGAGACACGAGCCGTCGTTCACGTTGACGAAGCTGACGGACTTGTGCTTGCGCACGGACTTGACCCAGCCGCCGAGCGCAACGCGGTCGCCATCCTGGAGCTTGCGCGCCTCACTGATCGTCGATCGTTCGAAGCGCTTCGCGGTCGCGAAGGTCCGCATCTGTTGCTGCTTTGCTGCGCGCGTGAGAATCATCACACCCGCTCGCTCGCTTGTCACTGTCGTCAATTAAGCTGTCTGCCTCAGATTGTGGTTGCGCTGGATGACCATCGCTCTGCCAGACAAATCTGGGTGCATTTTACCCAATCATAGTCAAGCAAAATAGCCGCAAATATTTTGCATATGCAAAAGTCTATTTCAGTTATTTCAGATTTACCGCGGGACGATATGGTAAATACAAAAGATGTATAGTCATCTTTTGATTTCTGCCCACAAGATCGCAAAATCTTTGTGGCCCAAGCACCGAAAACGAGATGGCTGGTCGAGCGATGCGCCGTCAGACAAGAACGCCTCGTCGTGTTGGCGCGCAACACGTAGCAACACACATCCAGGCAGAAAGATCACGATGCATTAGCGTCCATGGCAGCAAACAGCGGACACGATACTGTACTTCAGAGTGCAACATGTCGTTCTATTGCAGAAGGAAGTGGAGTTTGTTGGATGTGTGCATGCATTGCGCTCACTGATTGATGGATGAAACGCAGGTTGAAACACTTGATCGTCGTTGACGCTTGCTCGCCACCACTACTGTGCAGCCTGAGTGTCCCACTCGCCTGGGTTAGCAATCGCTCATTGTGCACTCGAGTAAACAGCGAGTGCTCCAAAACGAAAGGGTAGTACTCTAGGCAGCATCCAATCACCAACTTCATCCAAACAGACGGGAGGGACGACCTCGAGCGCAAGTTTCTGTGCAATTCGTGAAACGCGAAGAGCCAAGCTATTGGACTTGGTTCTAGTGCATGTTCGAGCCTCGTGACTTTACCACAATGATCTCGCCCCTCCCTCGCAATTCCCCAGCTCTGGAAGATGTCACTCAGAAGTTGGTGCGTCATTCTAGTCATCCTGCAGAAGCGGTAACGCTCAACTCAGGTGGTGGCGTCGGCGTTTCATTATTCATGTCGCATGCCAATCATGTGACTGCAACGGAGTAAGCAAAACTTTCCAATTTGAGACCTGACGTGCCTCGTGCTTCAAGCTCTCTGCAAGCAAGCAAGCAAGCAATGGGCAAATGGGCGCGATCCCACCAAGGCATCGTTGTCGATTGCGAGTGAGGTCGACTTGTTTCTCGTGCAATCAATCTAAAGTACGCTTTCCCAAGCGGCAAGAGCACGCATGCAATCGACCTGAAAGACCAAGGGTGCAACTTGTGAATTGACTCGTTTTTTAAAAGAGAAGGTTCGACAGTTGGAACCTCGGCCCCCACTGCGTTCGTTCGACTCGCTTTTCGTGAACAAGAGCTTTGTGTGGCTGTCGGCGGCCGCCCCCTTCCCTTCTGTCCTTGTGAGGTAGGCTCTAGGCTCTCTTTACTCTTTTGCTTTCGATCTTGCGGCTGCAGATTTCCGCCTTGCATTGAAAAGCTCATTTCCCATTCTTTCTCCTCTGAAGAACCAGCTCAAGCTCTTCATTCCGCAACAATGGCTCCTGCAATTCCTACCGCGCTCAAGAAGGTGACGTTCCTGCTCAACTGGTACGCGAACCCGTACCACACGCCGATCTTCGTCGCCAAGAGCAAGGGTTTCTACGAAGAGGAAGGCATCGACCTCGCGATCCTCGAGACCACGAACCCGAGCGATGTGACCGAGATCGTCGGGTCGGGCGCCATCAACATGGGGCTCAAGGCGATGATCCACATTCTGGCCGCCAAGGAGCGCGGTATCGACCTGACCTCGTTCGGCACGCTCTTGGACGAGCCACCAACGGGTAAGAAGCATATATGCACAGCGCTGTGAATATTTAATCACTCCTCAAAGTTGCCTACATGATGACTGACTCACCATCGTTTCATGTGCCCAGGTCTCATCTTCAAGGAGAGCAGCGGCATCAAGACGTTCAAGGACATCATCGGCAAGCGCGTGGGCTACATCGGGCACTTTGGCAAGATCATGGTCGACGACATGGCGCGCCAGGCGGGTATCGACCCGAACAGCTACACAACCGTGCGCGTAGGCATGAACGTCGTCGACGCGATCCTGCGCGGCGACATCGACACGGGCATCGGCTTCACCAACTTCCAGCGCATCGAGCTCGAGAAGCTCTCGGGCGAGAAGGTGGGCATGCTGCGCATCGACGAGCTCGACGGCCTCGGCTGCTGCTGCTTCTGCTCGGTCATGTTCGTCGCGAGCGACAAATTCTTCAACGAGAACAAGGACGTCGTCGCGGGCTTCCTGCGCGCCACGCGTCGCGCCATGGACATCACGATTGAGTACCCGGATGTGGCCTGGGAGATCATGTGCCGCAGCAACCCGCGTCTTCGTACTGGTACGCCACTTGTACACTCGCTCTATGTACTGTATGGGTCGTCATTCTTAGTTTGGATGACTTACCACTAATCACCGCTACCACCACCCGTTTACTTTTTGTTAACACAGAGACCTACGACCTGATCTTCGACCGCACGCTGCCGTACTTCTCGCGCACGCTCCTGAACGAGACACGTGACTGGGAGAAGGTCGGCCGCTTCTGCAAGTACCTCGAGGTGCTCGACAAGTCCGTGGACCAGCACTCGGTCTACACGAACGAGTTCGTGCCGGCGATGGGTAAGCCCGCCCACGAGCCGATCACCAATGGCGGCGTGCTCCAGAACTGAGTCTTCCTTCGAGTCGTGACAACCTGTGTGCATTTGCATCCCCCCTTCCTCTCTCTATCGCACACTCTTGGTGGAGTGCTTTGAGATCGCTTTCACTCTCTAAGCATTTTCAATGGCAACATGTTCATTTTGACGCAGCAGTACAATGTAGTCTAACTGAAGCTGTGTTACTAACTTGCTGTCACTTCACGGATCTCGAGACGCTCTCACCATGGCATGATCGGTCGCTCAGAGAAGGCTACGCCTGACTGCAAGACAAGGAGTACTGCGAGAGAGTACAGGTGCATGATGGGCGGGACGCCTCGAGGTCAACATGCGGGCAAAAAGTGCGGCCTGCCGCAGTTCGGAGCCCTCGGCGCTGGGTGAAGTGTAGGTCGTTGTCGAGATCTTCGGCAGGTACGAAATGCGCACTTTTTGTGTGATCTTATTTAGGTATACTTGTTGACTACCACAAAAGGTGCATTTGTCCTTCTCTTGCAGACACACCGCAGCGCAGACTATGTTGGCCAGGTATGCGTGATGATCCGCTCGGACTTGAGAGACTTAGGCCACCAGGTCACGACGGACACGCTGGCCCAAATGGACCGAGCTATGGTGCGCGATCAGATCGCTACGAACGACCGGCAGCTCGCCTGTGCACGCATACAGAGCCAAGAAAGACAGGATTACCCTGAGCGCGATGGCGGCCGCGGTCAACTTTGCCTGGGTGAACTGCCCCAGCATGACGTTCCTGGCGCGCCAGGCGATTGTGAAAGTGTTCGCAGCGCTCCCTCCGACGACCTGGACATGCACGTCGTTTACGACGTGTCGCACACCATTGCGAAGATCGAGGCGCACCTGATCGACGGCAAGCCCAAGAAGCTGCCCACTCGACTCCATGCGCGTGCTGACGGCGTTGGAAGCACAGGGCGTCTCAATTCGCATCGCGAGCCCCAAGATCGCGATGGAGGAGACACCAGAGTCCTACAAGAACGTGGACCACGACACTGATATCTCCAGGAAAGCGGTCAAGCTGCAGCTGATCTTGGATAGAAGTCATCATCAAGGTTGGTTGATGAAGAGGGCTGTTCAACTTGATTTTGATTTTGTCCAATAAGAGTGATTAAATATGAATTTAGATTCACTTTTTACCCAATGAGATGTGATACTGTCGAATGCAGCTGATTTTTGAGCGAGTCACACAAATCAAAAATCAGCCAAGATGGCGACACAGGATGAGGAGCGCAGTGCTGTCATGACCGCCACGCCGGCGACGAACACGTACGGGCTGCGCGCGCTCGCGACCGTCGTGTTTGACATCGACTCGGGCCAGCGGCTCGACGCGCTCTACCCGCCGACCTGTGAACTGGGTGACGACGCGAAGAAGAGCATCGCGCACCTTGCGCTGCCGCACAGCAACAACCAGGACGAAGGCGACACGCAGTTCACGGTGCGCTTCCGGGAAGCCACCGACAAGTATGCTACATTGCCCTCTGCATTGATGGTGCTGTGTGCCCAGATGCAATTAACCCTGTGGCGTTCTCTGTTTGTTTTTGCTTTTGCTAGAGACGTGTTTCTGTACGGCTTTGTGCTCTTCCGGCAGCAGCGTGACGAGAGCAGGAGCCGCGGGTACTTCCAGAAGGCGCTCGTGATCGTGAGCGACTTGCCGTATGTGGACCTCTACGATCGCGTGCTTCGTGTCACAGGTCCGCTCTTCTTTACTGCTGGTGCGCAGGTGCTGCAGGCCGTTTATGACGGCATCCACCGCTGGTACGGGTTTGCCAGTTGCTTGTCATGGGCCGAACCGGAAGGTACAGAACTGACTTTTGTGGGTATTGATCATAACGTAACGCAGGCCAGTTCCAGCATTCGATGCACCATCGGTGCTCCCGCTCGCAGGCACGTACATCACGTGCATCGTCCCGCAGCTGCTTGATTATTCGAACCTCGATGCCGCTTTTAACATTGAGGCCTCGCCTTCATCGCCGTCCGACCATTTCATCATTGAGAGCGACGAGCTTTCGCTCTCAGATGATGATGAAGCTGATGCAGATTCCAGTGATGAGAATGGTGATGATAGTGAGAAGCAGATCGAGACCTCAGAACCGAGTAGTGGCGAGGGAGCCAAGGCATTGGACGACGATGCAGCGGAGGAAGATGCGCTGATGAATGGAGGACGCTCACTGGCGAACCCACCGTCGCCTTCGTTCGGAGATTTGCTGATATCCAAGCGCACGCACCAAGCCACAGCGTTTGAGGTGTGCAGTAAACAAGGGTTGGTGCTAGGATTCTACTCACTCACATATGCACATGCTGCTGTTGATGTTGATCTAGAATGTGGGACTGTACTCGAGCTTCATCGGACTCGAGAGTAGTCTCTGGTTACTCTGGCAGTTTGCGATCACCGGAGAGAGCTTCGTGATCCTGTCACCCCACGCGAGAACCTGCAGCCAGGCGACGCTCGCGTTTGCGAGGTGCGACCATGCTCATGGTGTTGTGAGTGAAGTACCGGTTCGCTAACCAATTTGTGTCCATGCTTCAGCCTCATTTCGCCGATCGAGTTTCAAGGTGACTACCGACCTTACTACACGCTCTACGAGACGGACTTCGACGTACGTTCTTCGAAGCCACCTTCATGTTATTATCTTTGTGTTCTAACACCCATATGTGCATCCTGCTTGCGTATAGGAGCTCACTCGTCGTCAGAACACAAGCACCAGCCAACCTGACGAGATGACTGTGATCGGCACCACGAACCCGTTCTTCATGAAGGCGCTGAGCCGATGGCCAAATGCGCTCATCTTCCCGTTTCTCGAGCCTTCCAAGGCGAAAGACTCTCTTCAAGGTACGTGATACTTGGGTTCTCTTGATGCCTCCAAAACAGCTGTCTGACATTGCTTGTGTCGTCTCGAACATTGTGTTATAGCGACCGAGAGTGACAGCAGCGAGTGCATCTCGCTTCGGATAAAGAAGAAAGTTGATCTCGACATGTTTGAGCCCAGCGAGCGCGCCCGGGTGCGGTTCCGAGTGCTCTCTCCTTAGTTACCTTACGTTACTCAGCATCATCTCACAGTGTTGCTTGTGTTGCTCGTATTCCTATTACCAGGTCTTGCGACGTTGCTCTTCGTACATGACCCCAGATGCCACCACTTTGCGCCAGCTGGCGTCTCCACGAGAAGTGTACGTGACGCAGACGGCGAGCATCGAAGAGGACCCCTACGTCGCGATCAACAACGCCATCTTGCGAAAGGTTTGTTTTAAAATTGTGCTCTCGAACCTGACCATCGACTTGACTGCCGTGATCCAGCTACTCACCTTGAATCTGTATGTTTGGTCTCGTATTGCAGCACTTTAGAAAGCTCACGAAACGCTTCCTGGAGCCATTTGAGCAGTTCTTTGGCATCTGGAAGACGAATGGCATGCGGCCGAATCTGTACATGAGCGTCGCGGACTTTATGAAGCCGTTCGAGCTACAGGTGCAAATCACCCGAAGCATTTGGATTACTAATTGGCCAACTGAGGTGCTGACCATGCCGAAGTGTGGGCTTTTGTGTGTTCTGACAGAGCTTCCTAGCCAGCATCAATCCGCGAAAACTGCCTCGTCAGATCCGCTCATCCAAGTGGAAGTCACTGTACATGGGCTTCGTGCGGTCACCTCACTTTGCGCCATGGTTCAACTACCGCAGGGAGCGCTGCGTGCACCACTTTGCCGAGACGATGCGCTCACTGCGCGTGGGCATCTCGTCCAGCTCGCTGCTCAAATCCGCTTATGGCAAGGAGCTGCCGCGCGAGCAGTGCGAGCAGTTACGCAAAGAGATCGAGTCTGCGTTGGAGCTGGAGAAGGCGCGCGAGCCTGTCGACGACGAGCAGATGCGCGTGATCACGGCGCATCTGAAAGCCGTGCACAAGCGCTTGAAGCCAAAGAAGAAGGCGCAACGCAAGTGAGAACGCTGACAATAGACGTAGACGAGTCGAGTACAAGTGGCATGATACGAGCAATACAGGCACACGTCTCCATGCCATTCGCTCATGGAGTCCTTTTTTGTGGAGTTCTTTGTGATGATGTGGGCTGAGTTGAAGGCAACTGTACCCGTTAAAGTGGCACACTCGGTGATCTGCGACAGACGAGCCGCCCTTCTTGCCAAAACTGAAGATGAAAACCGCCCAAAAAGCGTCGAAAGGTGTTGAAATGCATGACTGTGAGAAACACGAATATTGCTATGGTTGCAGCCAGCAATTATGCGATAGTGGGCTCACATCTTAGCACAAGTACAGCGCTCGCTCAGTACCATTTTCTCGTATCCTTTTCTCCACAGGACGTGTGGAGGTTTGATCTGCTCTCAGTTCACGTCAGAGCTCAAGAAAAAAGCCCAGAAAAGCCCTTGAAACCGCATTGTCAAGCAGTGAAGTGCAAATTCGTCCATTTAGCCACTTTCATACAATTACCAAGACAACATTCCAGAATAAGACCGCACAACCTCTTCTGAGCTGTCGCTTTTGTTTGTGCTTTTTTACCTTTTCGCAGCTGGCTCTGCTTGCGCTGCCGTCACGCAAGCGTTTGGCTCGGACCACACACCCAGCGCCAGTCAGCAGCCACAAATCGAACGAACCGCGGTCTTCGATCGAATTGGGCCGTCTTATGCCCCTCGCTCGACGAGCATCGGCGAGCGAGCAGTCCGTTATTCGCCCATTCGACACCGCAGCCGCAGCATCAGCATGGAAGCTCAGCAGGTACAGATGATGACGCCACAGGGGACACAGATGGAGATGCAAGAGCCTCATGCGCAGCAGGCTCAGGCGCCAGTACAGACGACGCCCGTGGTGGCGCGCGAGCACGAGATCGAGGAAGTGATGCAGTTTTTGAGGTTTAGCGTGAAGGAGAGCTCGACGTTCGACGGCACGATCCTCTTCAAGTTCCGCGGCGACGATGGCGAACAGGCCTTCTCCTACGCTGTGCAGGTCGCCGAAGACCGCAGTGCGTTTACATCACGCTTGGCTTGTTTGTGTGGTGATTGTGTGGCTGAGGAGTTCTGACGGTTGGCGCTTGTATGTGTGTTGTGCCCACGTTACAACAGGCGTGACGACGAAGAAGAACGCGACGGCGCAGGACGTGCGGCCGTCGTGCGAGGTGAGCATCTCGGTGGACGACTTCCTCTGGATCTACTCGGGTAAGGCCTCGAGTTCGGACATCCTCAAGCTCTTCTACGCCGGCAAGCTCTCGATCAGCGGCTATGCGTTCCGCAAGGTCTCGTCGTTTGCGCAGAGCTTTGACTTCTCATCCGAGAAGTGGCGCAGCTTCTACTCGTGGCGCGACGAGCAGGAGAGCCGACGATCCCCCAGTGCGGTCGAAGAAGCGCGCAACGTGGGCTCGCCGTCGCGTGACTTTTGGTTCGCGCACTGCCGTACCGTGCTCGACCGTTACAACGTGTCCAAGCTGCAGCAGCTCCAGTGGGAGACGTCCATGGCGAGCGTGTTCGGCGAGCAGTACGTGCTAGGCAACGTCTGCCGTGCGATCCAGACGACGTCCGTTACGAGCACGGCGGCTGTGGAATGCCATCCGCACGACAGTTTCTACAATGCGATCGCGAACGTGCTGGGCTCCAGCACTGCGGTCATGAAGCGCGATGGTCTTCCGCAGCCGAGAATACCGGGTGACACGCGTCCACAGCTGGACCTGCATCGCGAGCTGGCGCATTTCTTCAACCCATGCACGAAGCAGACGGCCAAGTACGTCGAGTCGGTGTGCACGAGCAAGCACAAGCAGCACGACCTCTTCGGGTTCTTCGACGAGGAGTATATCAACGCGGTCAAGTACACGGCCAAGGAACGCTTCCAGCAACAGCGTCGCGTGAAGAATCGCGTGGACCTCGCGGACGCCGGCATGGCGCAGCTGGACAAGCTCGTGAAGGTGATCGGCCGCGGCGGCCACTGCAACCGCACGAACAACACGCAGTCCAAGTACATCCCGGCACCCGAGGTGCTGCTGCGCGAGTTCAACGGCAACGCGAACGTTGTGATGGACCTGATCAAGGAGAAGGCGCTCGGTCGAAAGTCCCTGGACAAGATTCCGCCACCGAACGTCGACTGGCTGTTTGGCGGCCGCTCGGGCAACGTGCTGCTTGTGGATGTTGATACGCGAGACACCGTACAGCTGAAAGACTCCTCCACGCAGAACCAGCAGCAGCAGGTGTACACTGGCGGCAACAGCAGCACGCAGTCGATCGTCGAAGTGAACCGCGCCGCGATCCAGCGCCGCCGGTCGCGTCGCGACTTTGCGGTCCCGAAGGAGCGCCTGAAGGCCAAGTTTGCGTCGCTCTCGCGCGACCTGGCGCAGCAGAACAGTTCGGTGATCGCGAACGTCGAAGAGCACCTCGTGTTCTCCGATTACCTATGAGCCCCTTGCGTCTTCATCGATTCTCGTTGGACAATGAGGAAAAAGATGAGAAATGGTGAGACGCCGGGGAGGCAGACAGCGTTGCGCATTGTGCTGGGCTGCCCATTGACCCCACCTAGACGTCCTTTTGTTTATCTAGCTACTAGTGCACATTCATATTTAAAGAACACAATCCTATGCGCCTGCACCACTGCCAGCCTCCACGCGGAAGCTGACAATGTGCGCAACGTGCTTGTTCTCATAGAAATCCGATAACGTCTGCGGCGATCGTGGCTTTTGGCGCCTTGGCAATCGATTGTTGCAACAAGTCACCTCCACACCTGCCAATGAAAGTAGCAATCTGCAGTGAAAAAAGCCAGCGTCTAGTTTGTGTGGATGCCTACGTGCAGTTAACGCCTTCAACACTTGATCCGCAGAATCAAGAAGCGAAGCCGAACAAGAATGGGGAGCAGCAGATCGCCAGCGGCATTACTGCTGCTGCTGCTACTCTGGGCTTGCGCCCTTTGCCTACTACTAAATGTCGTGCAGAGCGTACCTGCCCTGCATGTGCGCATGTTCAAGCCGCTGACAAGCGCTCTTTGGAAGACGCTGCTGCAAAAGAGTCGATTTCCGACTCGGAGTGGCCCAGCAGCACACCCGCACCTGGTCTTCCTGAAGAGCTGCAGCAGCTCAAAGACGCATTCCCCAGGCAGGTCTAAGTTCACTGATGGAGTGGGGAAGAGTGGTACGGTGGTAGCATTCTGCACCAGAAGATCTGGATCTTTGACCAGCGAGACATGTACGTTGGCAGCATCAACATGGACTGGAAGTCGCTCGCGCAGGTGATGGAAATGGGCGTGCTTATCGAGAACCTTGTCTTTCGTCTCCACTGCTAGTCGACACCTAGAAGCTCTTCGACACGTAGTGGCCCTGGACCACCCCTGATCTTCCTCTCCAGACGAGCACGTACTTCTCCGAGAGGTTCCAAAGCGAGCTTCGCGTGCCTTCGTGGTCGCTCAACTTGCCAAGTGATACACGAGCTGATGATCCGTTTGTAGAAGCTCATCTCATGACGAATGGGAACATTTCGCGCCAGATCCAAGTCAAGTTTGGCTCGAACGCAAGCACTGAAACAACCGCATCCCAACCAGCAAACGTCTTTGTCACCACTGCGCCCCTCGAAGTGACGGCGGAGCATTCCCGAACGTTCGACGAAGACTCGCTCGTGTACATGATCCGAAGCGCCGAGTCGCACGTGAGCCTCAGTGTCATGGACTTTGCATCCTTCTCCATGTACAGCGTGGTGTCTCACGCTGGTTCGATGTACTGGTCGGCGCTCACGAACGTGATTCTCACCGGCGTGTACGCAGCGAAAGAACTCCACGTGCGTCTGCTGATCAGTGAGTGGCAGTACACTAACCATTAGATCATCCCAGTGCTCGCTCTGCTGCAGAAGTAGACAGATCTCTGCGAGAGGGTGCGCGACGCGTGCTCGGGCAAGCTGGAGATCAAGATGTTTCGCATCCCCAGGTGGGCGAACACGACGTCCACCGTGACATCGAAGGCCCAGTGGCCGTCGTACACGCGCGTGAACCACGTCAAGTATATCGTCACGGACACGCGTGCGAACATCAGTACGAGCAACATGGAGTGGGTTATTTCTACACGACTGTCGGCGCGAGCGTGAATAAGGACCACGAGCCGACGCGTCAGGCGCTCGAGGATCCCTTCAACCGCAGCTGGGACCCGAGCTATGCTCGGCCATTGGCGGTTCGTAATTAGCACGCTGGTGCTTGTCGATGTGGGGAGAGCGAGCAGTTATGACGTGCGCTTGTGTAGCTTCTTCGGCAACCTCGAGCCGGAACTCGTCACACGCATGCACCAGGCCGCGGTCTTCCAGCCCTTCTTTCGTGGACACGCGCAACATGACTCGAAGCCCCGCCAGCCGTGGGGCTTCGGCGAGCCGCACACGAGCCACATTCGAGCGTAAGTAACGCTCTTTGAGGCGCCTCCAGCCGCAACGAGGAGTTTCATGGCAGCACCCTGAGCGCGAAGAGAGACCAACACACGAACAGTGTCGTTGCGGAGTGTTCTTGCGGCCCACGGTCTTGAAAGTCTTGATGAAGGTCCGTCTGTTGTTCATCCTTGTGTATGGGCAACAGCCTGCGCAGCAGCATGCATGTGGGTTGTTACAACTGCATCGAGTCGGGAGCAGCCTGCACGAGAGAGGCGGCAATAGCATGCGCTCGCGCGAATGGAGGTAGGGCAGGTATTGGGGGATGAATCCGCGATAGCGTACCCCGGTCGACCACAGGCTGGTCTGGGAGCTCTGGCATGGCGTTGGACTCTCGCCAAGATCTCTCAAATCGTCGTCGGCCGTCGCGCACGAACCGAGTCTCGGCGCCTTCGAACACGTAGACCTCCTCATTTTCTGCTCACCCGTCGCCACTC
>JAASGO010000597.1:0-18810 GCA_023334245.1 Globisporangium cederbergense | reverse complement strand
CGTACATCCCGTGCTCGTTCATCGGCTCGTGGCTCATGGACAAGAAAGGTCTGCGCTACGGCGTGCTGCTCGGTGGCTTCCTCCAGGCTCTCGGCGCCTTCATCCGGTACTTTGCAACGTTCTCGAATGATGCCGCCACCGAGGCGAAAGGCACATTGCTGGGCCAGATCGTCGCGTCTGTTGCGATGCCCTTCATGGTCAACTCACCGCCCGTGCTGTCGGCCAACTGGTTCCCACCGTCTCTGCGAGCCACATCGACGAGCATCGCCGTGAACGCCAACGCCTTGGGCACGGCTGTCGTGTACCTCACGGCGCCGTTCTTCGTGCACGATGAGCGCGAGATCCCGGACTGGAACCTGTACATCGCCATGTTCGCCACGCTCAGCTGGGGTGCCGCCTACGCGCTCTTTCAGTCCTTCCCATCGTCTTCATCTAGCAAATATGAGACCGAGTCGATCGTCTCGGACGTGCACCTGCAGGACGAGTACGACTGGAAGCAGTGGGGCAACGCCTTCCTGCACAAGGGCTTTTGGAACACCGTGCTGTCGTTTTCGGTCGCCGAGTGCGTCGTGAACGCCATGTCAGCGCTGCTGGGCAAGTTCCTGAGCACGGACGGCTTCACCAAGTCCCAGGTCGGCCTCATTGGCGCGGCGTTCATCGTGAGCTCGCTCATCGGCGGCCAGATCATCAGCCGGTACGTCGACCGCAAGCGCAACCACAAGCAGGCTATGCAGCTCTGTCTGCTGCTCACGGCC
This sequence comes from Globisporangium cederbergense, assembly GCA_023334245.1. NCBI lineage: Eukaryota > Oomycota > Peronosporomycetes > Pythiales > Pythiaceae > Globisporangium > Globisporangium cederbergense. Next base: position 18,055 of record JAASGO010000597.1, on the reverse strand, counting down.
GCGTCTCTTGCGTCCTTCAAGCTCGCGATCAACACGAGCGTGCTCATGACGTTCGTGAGTCTACTGCTGCTGGGCGCGTTCCTGGGTCCGCTGCAGCCGATTGTCCTGGAACTGGGCGTCGAGTGCGCGTTTCCGACGAGCGAGGCCACGGTCGCTGCCTTACAGCAGCTCTGTGGGAACTTTCTCTCGGCGCTGCTTGTGCCCGGCCTCAGTGTGCTGCGCCGCACGCACACGGACGCCACGGGCCACGTGCCGTCCAAGTATTTTTACGCCACGCCCGAGTGGATCATGGTCTTCCTCGTCATAGTCACCTTCATCGCCTTCTGCTTCTAGTATGTTGTTTGCTTGAGTGGCTATCTATCTGTGTGGTTGTATGGGATGAGATCACTAACGATTGGCTGCCTCTGTGATTGATGATGGATAGCAATGGTGAGTACAAGCGCTTCGACCACGAGGCAGGCATCATTCGCCCTGAGGCGCTCCAGAGCAAGGGCAAGATACCGTCGTACCTGCCCGTGACCGTCAAGACGCCACTGAAAGAGGACACGAAGATTAGTAGCAAGCGGACCTCGTAGCCCAAGATGCTCACCACCTGCCAGCCTAGTAAAGCCAACCAATCCAGAGAACTAACCCAACAACCAATGTATATAGACAACCACCAAGGAGAGCTTTTGTGATAGGCATATAGGTGGTTAAGTTTGTATTGAGGTTACATTAGGAGGCGGAGGGCGTGAGACTGGCGCTGAGCTCGACGATCCGCTGCAGGAAGAGCGCAAAGTCGACTTCGAGCTCCTCCTCCATCCCAAAATGCCGCAGCAGCGTCTCCATGTCGACGCGCGAGAGCAGGATGCCCAGTTGGTTAAGCTTTGTTTGAAGCAGCGACGGCGGCACAAAGCGGAGCTCTTCGTCTGAAGCCAAGTCCTCGCAGCCATCTCCGCCGTATTGACTACCACCGGAGTACGGCAGCGAGTCGAGTAGTTTCCGATGCAACTGACCGAGAAACCTGTCGAGGTCCAATTTCCCACCTCCTCCCTTGCCGCGCATGACCATTTTCTTCACGACATCGCGTACTTTGAGCTCCATGTCCAGGGAAATTGGTGCGACCCACTTGGCGAACGGTAGTAGTTCGAGAAATTGGTTCGAGGGCGAGCCAATATGCAGGAAGAACTGGGAGACGATGTGTGTTGCGACCTGGAGGTTGTGGTCGTCCAGGAGCACGCGCTTAAGCTTGGAAGGCGTGATCGGGTTGAGAGCCATGGCCTCGACCTGACGATGCTGTGAGCGTGATATCATGGAGTTCGTGGTTGAGGTTCGGAGCTTTTGGGTTGGCGAGGCTGACTGGGAGCCGGCCACTGTACTACCTCTCGTTGGAGATCTGGACCTAGGCCTAGATTGAGTCCTGGATCTGGGAGACCCGGACCTGGATTGATCGCCACTGCTACTGCTGAAACCCTCGGATAAGTACCGAAACGCACGCGTGGGCAGGATCTTTCGGCCGTTTTCACTCGCGACATCGCTGGAGATGTCAAGGATCGCGAGTTCCAATGCGCGCAGGCTGGTGATAACCTGGGGTTTCGACCTGCTGTGAGGTGTGAGCCTCGAGTCTTCAGCAGTGTTGTCGTCGTCGTCGTGAGATGAACTTCGTGAAAACCTTGAGGACGATGTCTTCCAGTCTCTACCTTCATCCCCTTGGTGTCCACCACCACCACCGTCAGTCCTGCGTTTCGGTGATGATGGCCGAGAGAGTGACTCTTCCATGAGGCCCTGCATGAACTCCTGGAAGCGCTCGCGCGTCACGTTCGTCGCTCGCACTCGCTGGTGGTCCATAAAATCACCACTGTGTCGCGACTCTGCAAAGTTCTTCTGGTGACCGGCGATCTCGCCGAGTACGAAGCCCATGACGTTCACATTCTGTACCAGCGACGTGCCCCCACCGTCGTCATCTCCACGATCGCATTCAAAGTGCCTTGAGAGGTAGCTCTGAAGGTCTCGGAGGTTGAAATGGCCCTTGCCATCCCAATCGATAGATCGGAAGAGCCTGTCGATCTGTTGAGACGTCAGGTTTTTCCCATTTACAGGTTTTACGGCCGCCATCTCGGCGCATTTCTGCTGGAAATGCGCCACCACGAGCGTCTTCAGGCGTTTTCGAGCATTCTGGTGCTGCGTGTCCATGAGATGCACCAGCAGTCTCGCGTAGTCGATCGAGGCTTCTTCTTCTTCTTCTTTAGTCTTGAGCCTGGCTTTCGACTGGTGATGACGCTGAGAGCCAGATAGAGACGTTGAGAAGCGTCTTTGAAGCACTCGGATCTCCCACTCGGCCATGTCCTTTCGCTTATTCCCAGGCGTAGCACCATTGACACCACGGATCTGGCACCAGGCCTTGCTCCAGTCTTGAGTCGGGATGCTTCCGTCCTTGCTCCAGTCAAAGATTTCGAAGGCCTTCTTCACCTCATTCAGGTTCTGTGGCAGACGCATGGCCTTCATCATCACTTCCCAGTCGAAGAGCTCATCAAAGAACGCGTCAATGGGGATTTTGAGCCTGAGTCTCCCCATGGAGAAGAGCTCCGGGTCGGCGTCGTTTGTCCGGATCGCAATATGCGAGAGCAGCTGTTGCACATTCGCCACGTCCAGCTCGTCATCACTGTCACGTTCGAGCGCACTGAACATTCGGAAGATCTCCTTGAGCAGTTGGTCCTGGGAGATGACACCCTGTTGTTGCTTGTAGTAGATTGAGAGAGCGCGCTCGAGGTCGTACGCGTCCAGGCACCTAGCGAGCAGCTGCTTGGTCCTCTGAAGCGTAGCAGCAACGTCGTGGGAGCGATTACCAGGCTCTGAGGTATGGCAGTGATCGGACTTGTCGCCTCTCGCCTTGGAGTCCTCGCGTTTGACAGCCCAGCACTCATTTTTCAAAAATGTCCAGAGCGTTCGCAGTTCAATAACACCCATGTGGCCATCGTCCAGATACGCAAAGAGGTACAGGACCTCACAAACCGTCAACTCGGTTGAAATTGCGACGCTCGGGTGGTTCATAGACTTGTCGGAGTGGTTTATCAGCTCGCGGAGAGCATTGATCGTCGTCTCCCAGCCACCGCCGTGCTTCTTCATCGCGCCCACGACCTTTTTTCGGATCACAATCTCATTTTCAGCCAGCTTGGGGACGATTCGCTGGCTCAGGAATCCCGTATCTTGCAGTGCAGGGGTACCAAAGACCAGCTTCATGAACACATCAAACCGAAGACTTGGACCGTGTGAAGCTGGTACTTGACGGCCTTTCGATCCGTCTGGACCCTTGGTCTCATTAGGCTGAGCTAACGCCATCGCAAGGATGTCCAAGTCGCTCGAACTGAGGTGTTGGTCAAGGATGCGGTTGAAATTCCGCTGCGAGATGAGAAAGTGGCGGTGCGGGTCCACTTTCTTGAGGATCTTGCACAGCTGCGCGTGGATCTTTGGTTCGAGTGCCAGGTTTCCACTGCAGAGCGCCTCGCGTAGCTGTGTCCAGAAGCTCCACTCCAGAGATTGTCTTCCAGTCTTGGACTTAGATTCATTGCCAGCATTGTCCTCCTCACCTGGGCTTGTGAAGAGCGACTGGAGGAATTCTGGGTAACTCAGGAAGTTGCTAGTGGTCTTCTTCTGGTCTTGGTCGCCACTCACCTTGATGAATGGCTGAAGAACCTTCAACGCCTCTTGTTGAGATAGTGGGAACGTCAGATTCAGCGCGTGGTGGGTCGCCAAGTCCTTATAGAAGACACGCATCATCTCGAAGACGGAGATGAGCTGGTCGCCCTCAAGGTCGTACTTCTCACAGAGCGCTGTGAGCATTTGGTAATGGTGACTCTTACTGGCGGTCTTGCTGTCCTCCTTCTTGCCGGAATGCGGAGGGAACCCGCTGTCCAGGTACTCTTTGACTTTGTCAAAGAGCTGCTGCCGCTTGTTGCTTGAGGGTTTTGGGATCGCGTAGATGAGGATGTCGAGCAGCACGTGGACAAACTCGTTGTAGTCCAGTTGTGCCTGCGCGTTGAAGTTCATGCCTAGACAGCTCTCTATGAGCTGCGTTTCGCTGATGGAGGAGATCTGGAAATGCTCATCCAGGAGCCATCGGAGCTGCTTGAGACTTACAAAGCCGCTTAGAGTGGGGTCTGAAAGTGAAAGTGGCTTGTCGCTCTTGAGGAGGAGCTCTTCGAGTTGCTTCACGCCCGAACTGATACGGAGCCACGTAGATAAGTAGACGTTAGTAGGCGTTAACAGAGATCGAGGACCCTCAGAGTAAGCAGTTTAAGCTCTAGACTCACTATTGCAGCTGGTTTGCGATTCTGATCAGGTCGTCTTCGTGGTGGCCTACAACAGAGTTCTTCAGCTTCAGCTCGGACACCGCCTTTGGCTCCTCAGGTTCACTGCTGATTGACAGCCATGAGGCTGAATTGACTGACACTGAAGTTGAAAACGGTCGAGGTTTGCCAGAGTTTGGTTTTGACGACTGTGTGGACTTCGCTGCATCGTCGAGTTGCATGCTGAGCCGCAAGTTCGCGTCCTGGAGACTCGAGATCACGCCCCAGAGCTTCTTGTTCTTGGCTTCGAGCACAATCGACTTTGTCGGTGACTCGTTATCTCTTGGACTAGTTATGATAGACTTGTCATCCCTGGGCTTCTTGACGGGCGACGTGACGCCCGACTGCCAGATGTTGAGCGACCGCAGCGCGTCCTTCACGTCCACGAGGATCATATCGTCATCACCGCCATGTTCGTTATCACTGATGCCTTCAAAGGAGAACTGGTAGAGGAACTCCTCCATCTCAGGCGTGACTGGATCGTGCCCAGAGTTCAAAACCTCCGGGTCGAGGTCGAACATCACTTCGCACACGTGGCTCAGAGGTACGCGCGGGTGCTTTCGAGTGTCACCATAAGAGAACAGGTCACAGAGGTCGAGCGGCGAGAGCCTCTTGGCTCTCATGATGCGCTGGAACCACTGCTCGGGCGACTCCTTGAGTTTGGCTGATGGTTTCTTGAGAATGCCTCGATGTTGCTGTTGCTGGTGTTTTTGGGAAATTTGTTGTGGCCGTTTAGGTGACGAAGAGAGTGACGAGGACTTGAGAATCCCACGTGAGGACGAGAAACTCTGACTTATCGACGGCTTGATATGTGGTCTGGAGGATGAGGATGACTGGTGGCGGCGGTGGTCATGGTAATCTCTATCAGTAAGATAGTCTTCGCTGTCCGAGTGGAGTTGGTACATGGCTGATTTCTTCTTCATTGCCGGTGAGCGAGAAGACCGCAGTGACAATGAGGAGGAAGATGGAAGTGGTGCAGTGACTGAGAGGCGCTTCCGCTCGTTGATCCGCTCATGGATCTCATCGATCTGGTCGTCGCATTCCTGAGATCGAGAGAAGCCCATCAAACTCAATCATCAGTGCACTAGCACTCGGCTTGAGTGACAGCACAGTAGTTCATGAGGTGCAAATACGAAAACTCACCCGAGATCGGTCATCGAGGTACGTGCGGATGTCATCAGAGGCGCGAAGCGAGCGCGTGGACGCTCGTCCAGCCGAGTTGCGCATGCTGGCAGAGTCGACCTCTTTTCTAGTGCATTGCTACTCAATTGCTCGCTGATGTCGCTCATGACACATTAAAGAATCCAACCGCATGGCATATTTTTACCAGCGAATAGTGGGCGTCGATCGGAGGTATTAATACACGACGGTGATGCGAGTTTCGCGATGTTGAGAATACCTCGTTCATTCCTATGGCAAAATCGCATTTCATTACAAGCTAAAAACCTCGAAGCACGTAAAGTTGCCAAGGATTCACTTGCACTGAAGTACCGAACTCAGAGCCTCCCATTTGAACTCTGAGCTCCGCGGCTTGAGACGTGGGCGGATATCAGGAGCCCTACACTAGGCGCTTACCCCAGTTCTTGAGCTGCTGCAGGAGCACCGACAAGTCCAGCACCAGCGCTTCAGGGAAGCCAGGTGGCAAGTCCTCGCATTCCACCAGTTCGTTGGTGAGGTTGTGGACGAAGTGGTGCTTAGCTCACACAACGTCGCTCTCTGTATCGACTCGACGCGCGTAACGAGCCACATGACGCCTTGGGTACGCTCGTACGCAGAGTTGATCAAATACCCGTACTCGAAGACGATTACTCCGTCGATTCTGAGCACCACGTTCTGCGACTTCTTCGTCGCAGATCTGACTGCACAAGTCGGTGACGAGCTGATCGTCCTGCCCACCGACCCAGTTACACGCTAGAAGCCGACGACGGGTTGAGCTCCATCCCAAGGTCCGAGCGCGGCGCCGAGGATCCACGTATTGCGCTCCGAGTCGAAGTACAGGTAGCTACCAATTGGGTCAAACTGGATGAACGAGCGGGGGAATGGAAGCAACACTTGAGGGTGAAGTACATCCCCTGCGTGCGCCTGACGAAAGGATTCACGAAATGCAAGTACAAACTGCACTTTGGCTATCGTCGTGACACTATTCCACTTCCAGCTAAGATCGAGATGGTCTCGAGCCGCGGAACAAGCCGCCCGTGGCCTCGACACTTGTCGCCTTCTCGGTGCTGTACCTGGGACTCGACGGCGTTGAGGTCGATGAACTTACTGTTGACTTGGGCGATAGATACCAAGAGGAAGCTCCAGAACCGCCGCCACCGTCTCGAGTAGTACTCGAGCTCCTGCACTTCAAGGTGTGAACGTCGAGTTCGTGATGAGTCGTGAGGCGACCAGCTTGCAACAGATAGGGGAGACAAAATCAGTCAGGCGCCGCGATTCTCTAATGTAAGGAGGACTTCATGATGTTGTGTCGTTGTTGTGAGTGCGTTGGACGCATGTGAGGTTCAAGCAAATGAGTGCATCGAGATCGTATCCGTCTCAAAGCGGCAGCGAGGAATGTGCAGCGTATGTGTATTTGCTCTCAAGCTGTCGTTTCTAGCTTGTAGACAGCATAAAGTAAAATATATGCAACGACTGACGGCGACCTCAATGCAGCAGGCTTCCCACCCTTACTGCGAAACCCCTCGAGTTCCAATCCTCAGCCTAGAAATGCCCCCCTCTCTCGGTTACTTATTAAGTCGACGAGTAGCCCTCGAGCGTCGCGCGCGGGGCGAACGCGAACACGCCCGGCTCGTACGACTCGACGTGCGACGCCATCTGCGCGACCGAGCAGCAGCCGCAGAAGAGCGAGTAGGCCACGTCCTCGAAAGGCGACCCTGGGATCGCGAAGAGCGTGCGGATGCGCCAGCGCAGGCGCACGCAGCAGAGCAGCGAGATGACCGCGCCGAGCCACGTGATGAACTCGAAGAAGTCGCTGTCCGCCACGGCCGAGATGAATGCGATAAGGTAGAGCGCCGCGAAGGCACCGATCACGTGGTTGAACTTCATGAGTCCAATGCGCGACGCCACCTGGGCAACCACGAGGCCCGTGCAGCAGCACGACATGACGCCTATTTGTATGAGAAGAAGCGCAGTTGTTAGGGTATTTGTGGCTTTAACGAAGGCACTGACTGAATGGATAAGGCAAGAGCGTACGTACCGTTGGGCACCATGGAGTCCATGAAGCCAAAGATGCCGGTTTTCCAGCGGCCTGTGACGATCCCGTTCTGGTCCGTGCCTGGCGTCGCATCGCTGCTGTCGCCCATGGAGACTTTCACGTCCATCGGCTTGGTCGGCGGCTCGAACTGCATCCTGACTGACTTCGTAGACTGACGGCTAGTGGTGGTGGTGGTGGTGGCTGGGATGGAGGAACTTTGGGAATGAGACGAGCTGTCTGTGGGCTGGCGGAAGGAAGGGGTATCTTTTTTGCTCAGAGCGCGAGGTATTCCTGGCCGACTCTCACACGCGTTCGAGAATAGCTGGCTGCCTCTTTGTTCTTCCTGGTCACACGGCCGCACGCGATGCTGCTCGCTCACTCGCTCACGCGCTCGCTTTGCTTTCTGATCCGAGCCAAAGGGGTTTTGGCTCAAGGCACATGCACATGCGCCTCAACCGCCGCACAGAAGCCATCATTCTGCTCCATACACTATGCAAGTCAAAACGAGATCATGTCACACGCTGTGTGGAGCTTTTCCCGAGAAAGTGTCCAACGCCGCCTCGCATTAACTTAAAAAGAGTGCCGTAATTGGTTTACGGCGGCGCTTGATCCGGAAGTGCGCAGCTTGAGCTTATGAACTGGGAGGAGGGGACTTGAAGCCACTTGCCGTCCATCGCATCCGAACTCGTGGTGCGAGGGAGGTAATCAGTCCGACCTCGTACGATTGCTTTCGCTCGCTCTTGAGAGATCGTTTCGCTCGAAAGGAACCATTTGCGAGTTGCCTGTCACTGAGCTTCGTGAGAGACGCGTAGAAAGTAGCACACAAGTCTCGCCGCGGGTTACTACTGACAACCTCCGTACTCGCATCTCTTAACCCATTTCACCACGAGATACACGAGCACAACTTTATGCTCCAAGCACAGTGGCTTGTGGCCAAATGGATTTCGTGCGACTGCAAACCTTCCTGTATTCACGCATGCAAGAAGAAGGATCTCGCGAGCAAATGGTTTCATATGTTCACGTAGTGATCACCTTCCATGTTCGTACTAGACGTTGAACACCGACCTGGACTTCCGTGCCGTGTTGCTACTGTTGCTACGCTCTCGATCCCGACCATTTCCGCCTGCGCTAAAAACCCCAAAGCCCTCACCAGTATCGTCATCGTCATCCAGATCGCTGTCATCGTCGCTGAAGCCACCGACTCGCCGTCCCGACTCGAGATCCACGGCCACTTGGATGTATCTGCCTGCGTTCATCTGCTGCTCCATGGCGTGCAGAATGCGGCGCAGGTACCAGAAAGCGCCTATGAGAATGCCTAGCGTCCCAATAGACGGCGCCACGAGGCCATAGCCAATCGGGTACGCGGTCATCATCTCCTCTGTGACGAGCGAGGCCACGAGGAACACTTGGAAGTCGAACGTCCCGTGCACCAGGATCGCTGGGAAGATGATGCGCAACTTGGTGCGCCACTTGGCCAAATCGTCCGAGGCTGAGAGCTTCTCGCCCGAAGACGAAGAGCTGCTGGCCGTGCGACGCAACTGGAGCCGCTCAGCGAGCCGCACGCCCGTGATCCCGCCGCAGATGCAGTGTAGCGGCGTGCTCAGCAACCCACGCAGCACGGCCGCGAGCACACGGTCGCCGAACTCCGGGATCGCAAAAGCGTAGCCCATGTTCTCAAAGAACGAGAAGCCTAGCGCGCCGGCCACGACGGCCATGAAGACCACGAATGAGTGGCTCGAGTGCCGCTGGTGCTGGAAGAGCAGCCGGCTCGGGTGACAGGCCCAACCACGCTTGCCTGCCGTCATGGTGGTATTTGGTGTGGTCGAGCCTCGCTTAAGAAACCTCAGGCGAGCCGACAACTTGGAGCAGCAGCACGCGCCCTGCACGATCCAGAGCTTGAGTGACTCCTCAACCAGCGCGGCCACGCAGAACGCAAGCGCGAAGAGGAAGACGTAGTACCCGAAGGTCTTCTCGACGTCCAGTTGTGCCAGCAGGTCCGCAAGACGCGAGGCGTGCGGTGGCGCATTACCCAGTCCACCCGAGGTGGACGATGAGCCTGAGGCGAGCAGTTCTTCTGAGTTGTCATCGTGACTGTCGCTCGCGTCGAGGAACTTGCGCAGCTGCTTGTCGAGCGACTCGCGCTGGTCGTAGAAGCAGAGCAGCGCCCATACGGGAACCAAGAGAGACTGCGCAACGAGCGCCAGTATGGAGGAGGGAAATATGCCCGCGACGAAGCAGAGCACGAGCTGCTTGATCTCCTGGTCGCTATTGTTGCGTGACAAACAAACAAAGCAAACCAAGGCGATGCGCAATACAGACAAACAAGCACAACTTGTGAGCAAACAACCGAGGCAACTTGCGCATACAGCGAGCAAGTGCAAGAGACGTACGTGACGCCGTGGTGCTGCTGTTGCTTGAGCACCCACGTGAAGAAAATGACGACCGGCAGCAGCAGCAGAAGCAGCACGAGCGCAAACTGGCCCAGACCCAAGAGCTACGCAAGCAACGCAAAGCAAAGCAAACAAGGCAAGCAAGAAGCATGCAGCACAAGTCAGGAGGGGCATGTTATGGCGCTACGAGTAGACAAACACGTACACGCACCATGAGCAGCACCAGCAGCGCGAGGCAGCCGCCTGCGTAGACCTTGCGCTGCGGCTGCTGGTACTTTGGCAGCACCATCTCTCTCTCCGTTGCGATGTGAGAAATCAGCTTTGAGCAAAATGCGCTAACACAGGAATAGGACACGTCAAGTACAGTAAGCCAATTAGGACACAATTAGGATAAATAGGACACTTGCATCTACTCGTCAGGATGTACATCCAAATAAGGATGCTGGACTTCGCCGCGTACAGGGCCTCGAGGACTGCTGACTCGGCGACCTTCGCGTGCTCATGACCGCCGAAGAGCACACGCTTCTCGAGCGGGCGGTCTTTCATGAAGCGACGGATGTAGGCATCCGAGACTGACGGGATGTTGTACGTGTTGATGATCCTTGCAGCGTGATCTTCCACGGTAGAGTACGGGTTCTCGGCCCACCAACGCGCATGACCGCGTAGCTGTATGTCCGACCGGAGTGGGGGTCGTCCTTTCCAGGACAGCAGGGGCGGACTCATTCATGGTGCATAGAAGAAGACAAGTCATACTCATACCAAGGTCGTTCGAGCGCAACGAGCTATCCGGATGCCTTTCACGTAATCCCACACTCGCACCTCACGACACCACCAACAGCTCATTTCGAGATCGTCCGCCTGCACACCACTCCTCATGTTGGCCTCCACGCTCATCCTGAAGATGACGCTCGCACACCGCGCATCGCGTGTCCAGAAGACTTCATAGCGAGCGAACGCACCATTCTCTATATGAGTGTACTTTGTATTAATTGATTTCTGGCCTCTTTCTCTGTCTGCGGGAGTGGATCTATCTACTACAGAGGACCGAGGCTTCTTGTGCTGTTGCTAATACTGACGGTAAGGTCCCTTCACACACTAGAGCTGCGGGAACGTGTAGCCCTGAGGCTTGATGACACAGTCCGAGCTGCTCGACGTGCACACGGTGCAGACCTGCGAATAGAGCGTGCGCTTGCAGCCGTACTTGGCGTTCGCGCAGCGCACGTTGTTCTCGTAGCACGGCGGGTTCTTCTTCGTGAGCTCGGCGACGGACGGCAGCGCTTCCATGATGCCACCGTCTGCGGTCTTGATTTTTTTGGCCACGAGCGCGTTGTAGCTGTCCACCAAAGTCTGCACGCGCTCCGTGTTGCGCGTGCGGCTCGCCGGCTCGCTCCAGAACGGGATCGACTTGTTGAGCAGGAGTGTGAGGCCGCCGAGCAGCTGCACGTCGTACTCGACACCACCGGCGTTGCAAAATTCGGCGTAGTCCTTGTAGTTGGCGTTCGTCTTCGGGTTCGTCATGCTCGTGATGCCCACGACGTCGTCGAGGCTGATGTACCCGAGGATCTTGTACGAGAATGTGCACGTGACACCGTCGGGTTGCGTGCCGTATGGGCACAGACCGCCAGCTTGTTTCTTGCGGCAGGCGTCGGTCTTGTTGGCCCAGACATTGCGCGGGCAACTGTTCGGGTACGAGAACCAGTAGTTGTTCGGGTACGGCGCCAGAAGCTCGTTCTCCTGGAGCGTTCCGCCGACGCACATTCCCAGCTCGGGCTGACCGTTCGCACCAACGTACTGGTCGCACGTCTTGGGGAGAACACCGAGCGTTGGTGTGCACTGACCGCCATCCATGGGCGTGAACGGACAGTGCTCGGCCGAGGCCGCGCCGGTCGTGTCGTTCTGGTAGTACGCCATGGCCGCACGCGGCTGGACGATGGTCGTCTCGTAGAACGCGATGTACTTGATACTGTTCTTGCGTGTGCAGTTGATGATCACGCTCGAGTTGATGCACTCGGCCTGCACGTACTTGAACGCGCCTTCTACTGCCGCAGTGTTCACGGTGTCCATCACGCCGAGGTACTTGGCCTCAAAGTCACTGCCGTAGGATGAGATGAATATCTCGTGGTCAGCGTCCCAGGCGGGCAGGTTACCCTGTACGCGAACCTGGACAGACGTCACGGACTTGAACGCCCACGAGCTCTGGTCCGCGTCCGCATCGCCGCCGGCAGAAGAGGATGAGGAGCTGCTGCCGGACACAGAGCCACTGCTTGAAGCGGAGGCGGAGGATGAGGACGACGCGTAGCTGCCGTCAAGACTCGCCTCGACGCCGACGCTGACGTCATCGCCAAAGCTCGCCTTGCAGGCTGCGAGCGCAACTTGTGGTTGCGCAACAAGTAGCATGGCTGCGAGCGCAAGCGCAAACACACGAGACGTCACGCAAGACTTCATTGCTTGCTTGTGTGTGTGTGTGGACGATGGGATTGCTTGTTTATTGGTGCTGTTGTTGGGAACTCCGCTGGTCGAACTGAGAGGTGTTGCCGACTTGCTGGTGAGTTCCGAAATGAGATGCACTGGGAAACTTGTGATCTTGTGCTGCTGCTGTTGTTGCGCGAGATAGACGAGTGGCTCTTCAGCAATCGCTTGTTTGTTGATTGTTTGGATTTGTTGACTTGTTGTTGAGCTGCTTGCTTGTTTGTTGTCTGCTCGGTTTGTTCACTGGACCAGGATGCGCAAGAAGAGCAACCAGCGAGATCGGATATCCGGTTGTGTCCAAGATGGAAATGATATGTCGGATTGGTACGGAGCAGCGGACGGATGGCCGGAGGGAATACTCGAGGGATCGCTTGCGCTTGTGCTTGTTGTTGCTTGTCTTTACTTGTTGCACCCACGATACAGACGGACAGACGGAGGGCACGTCGCAGGGGAACGCGGGCACCAGCGTGCTTTGAGGAACGGACTGACCGAGGTGAGGTCCAGCGCTGAGCTGGGGGAATTCGAAAATGGGAAGTGAACAACGGCTGATTGTTCAGATCGAAAGCAGGTTACAAAACAAAAATAAAGCAAGCAAGTGAGACCGTCATGGGCTGGTTTGGGACGCAACAACACCAACAGCACCAACGGTTCGGCATCTGACCAGCTGGCGCCACTTGCGCGCTCTCTCTTGGCCAAGAGGCAATTTTGTCTCTCTGCCAGCTGCGCGCAAGCTGATGTTTTTCTGTGGACCAAGTTAGTGGAAGCGCATGTGAAGATATGACCAGCGCGCAAGGATTGTTCGTGTGCATGCGCACGTATGAGCGGGCAGCCAGCCGGTCGATTGCGGCCGGCGAGAGCATCAGGCGGCATCTCAGATTCTAGATTAACTTTATACGATCTACAGCTTTCATAAGGTGTGTTGGCTCAACGTTTAGCTTTGCCAAATATGATTTGTACCTCTATACTGGTTGATATATCCGTTATGCGAGGTCGAACCGAATGGATTTTGGTAAAGCCGGTTCAGCGGCGGGATGGATACACACCACTGCGCCCTTTCGAGCCACAGAATGCACGAGAAAGTCAGACGGAACAGGTTGAGCTCGTGAGTTGCGGAACGAGACCAACAAATTTCAAGTTTCTGCTGCGCAACGCAAGAACAACAAGGTCGCAGACGCACAAACAATCGTGCAACTTGCGCAGCAACTCATAAGAAGCAAGCAGCAATGCCAGCCTCGCAGGTTTGTCCTTCCACCATCAGCAGACAAACCAGGCATATTGCATTTGAGAAACGCTAGACAAATGGGAACAAACGTACATTATGCTGTCAGGCTATCCACAACCAAGAAACTGGAAAGCTCAGTGCGCACGCGACTGGACATGGATCGAGGTGTCCAGTTGTAGGGAACGCATAAGTGGCGAACTGAACAGCATGCGCAAAAGCTTGACCTCTCCACACACACCAGAAATTTGAGCTCCATAAGGTATTCCAATCATTTGGACTTTTGTTTCACTAGAAGAAGTCGAAAATGAATGAAGCTCCACTGAATTGGGTTTGTTTTTCCTTCGGCTGGTGGTCTCGTATTGGGGTTCTTCAGGCGTTGGTTGATCGCGCTCCAACATGTCAGTATGAGCTCAACACGCAGTGGTCGCGTGAACAACTTTTTTTCCGAACCATTCCGACGAGGGTGGTGCGCTGAATGGAATATAAGAGCCTCTGATGCCAGCATCAGATCGCAATCGTCTCCTTTGTTGTCAGTTGATTTGGATGGCAGTCGTCAAGTCGATTGGCTGTCTTTTACTCTTCCGAATACGTTTCCAAACTAAACTACCAAACGCACACATTTCAAAAGACCTCCAAGCACAAATCGCTGAACAAATGACATACGTGGCGGATCCATCGAAATATTCTGCTTGCTGCCTGCAATACATCGCTGGGCAGTTCGATCGACTCGGGTGTTGCGCTCGGCAGAAGTATCTAAAAACAAATATTCAAAAAGCACAGTCAGTATTTACGAGAGACCTTCAATGGAGGGCTAAGTCCTCCTGCATGCCGACTTCAATGGCGACTACCGAAGTTCAGATCCGTCATACGTTTGGTTGTTGTGTCGTTCTTGGGCTGGCTATGGCCTGTTGACGTTAAAGAAGCGGACTATACGGAGACGCAGCAAAGGTTCATTGCTCTTAAGAGCTCAAAACACAGCCAAACGAAGGATCAATTCTTCTTCCACGTGCGAAACCCATAATGCCAGTATGCTGATCAACGAAGCCTTGTTTTTAAAAAGGAGAAAGGTCAAATTTGCAACATTTTGCTAAATGTTGCGCGAGAATGGATAGACAGCAGCAGCATTTTTATAGCGAAATGCACGTAGTTCACATGAAACGTGGGCTGGGGACAGATGGTGCAACGAGTTTGAGTTCAAGCAGCTTGTTTTAGCAAACAGACTTTTGTGGCCAGGACTTCTGTTGTTCATTCGAGTGCACGCCACTGAGCTGTTATTCTAGTAGGTTTCTTTCAGTGTTGAATGCGATTTATCTGTGTGCGTATTTTGCTTCAGCATGGTAAACGTGATATCGACGCCAATGTCGTCTTCCACCTGTATAGATGCTCTTCCAATGCGTTTGTGTCGTTTGTGTCGTTTGTGTCGTTTGTGTCGTTTGTGTCGTTGAAGAGCCAACAAGTCATCAAGATTCACAAAATCTTGATACTCGAAATCGAGGCCAAATCATAGCGGAGCTCCTCGAGGCCACTCTGACTCATGGACAAATCACATGATAACAGCCTGCTGATTCGTCATGAGTCCTACCAGCTGGTACACTGTACCAGTCGTGCGCCACCGAATCCAAAGAAAGAAGCTAAGCGTTGGCAAATCAGTGAATTCGTCATCAGAGCAAAAGGCAGAAAGCAGAAAGCAACAAGCGATGACTGGCACGCCCGCAGCCAAGGCGGCGCGTCGGCCCGTGACACTCGAGGAGAAGCGCGCGCGCCAACGCGCCTACGTCAAGAAGAGCTATTATCGTCAGCAGGTGGGTGCGTGCCCATTCGTCTTACTCTCTATGTCTGTCTGTCTGTCTGTCTGTCGTCGTTGTTTACTGAGCGGAAGTGAGGCTGTCGCTTTGTCGCTTCATAGAGCACAGCGCAGGAGCTCAAGGAGCAGGTGCGGCAGCTCGAGGAGGAGTACCAGCGACTCGAGGCCGCCGCCGCCGCCGCCGTCGCGCGCGCTAGTCCACATGCAACCGGCCACAGTATCAACCATGCAGGAAGAGAAGAAGAGCGAAGATGGGGTGGCGCTACATCTGATGCTACGTCCGCTGGGGTTACGAATGAGCCATTGTTGTCTGGCGCCGCAACAGAGGAGCTCACGAGTGCGTACGCGCAGCTGACGCTGCTGAAGGAGAGATTGCGGCGCGAGAATCTCGCGCTCACGGACGCCGCGAAGGAGCATGACAAGTTCCAGAGCCAGCTGGGGCTCTGGCTCGAGGCTGAGAAGGTATTGTATTGGGATGTTTGGCGCGTCGATCGATGACTTTTTGATACTGAAGTACTAGGACATGGTACCTGACGTGGTGCCATTTGTGTGGCTGTCTTTCTAGGCGCTTAATACCAATGCGAACAGTAGTAGTAGTATTGTGTCCAAGGGTACTCGCAAGCGCCCACTACCTCCGCCAGTCGTGAAAGTGCCGTTCACAGTGGAGGAGTGTCAGCAGCTCGCAGCCTCGTGCTATGCGGAAGTGCGCGCGTTTTTGCAGTCGAACCCGTTTGAGAGCACCGGCGCGAACGTCTTTGGCTGGCGCGACGAGCGCCGCGTGCTCGACGGCGGCGAGCGCTTCGACTTCTCGCTCAAGAAGTTCTTCTATGGCCGCACGGCCGCCGAGCTTTCGCTGAGCGGTTGGAAACTCAACTCGACCCCAAGGCTGCGCAACTTTTACGCGAAGTCCATCGACATGGACGTCCACGTGCTGCAACAAGTGGACGCCGACAACGTCATCATGTTCCGCATCGTGCGCAGTGCGGACGGACGCTTTGCGGACAACACACTGTTCCTCACGACTCGTATGCGAGTGGAGACCGGATATGTCATCCTCTTTCGGTCACTCGACCACGAAGGACGCATCGACATGACAACGACGGCAGTTGAGAAAGAACCTAATGATAATCGTGAACCAAGCCTGGCGTCTGGCTTTGACAGTGCTCCACGAGTGGAAGAGCGCTGGCGAGCTTTGATGACCTGGTACGTTCGCTTTTGGCTGCTGCCATGTGTTTTAGTTGTTGCGTGTGGATTGGCATCCTCTAACAATGTTGGTTGTCTATTGTGTGTGTAATATTGTAGGGTGCTGTTTGACGAAGCTGGAGAGAACAACGAACACTGTCTGTTTCACTTTGGCGGAATGGTTCCGCGCAACCTGCCCGCGTGGATGCTCGAGATCCTGCTCGTGGCGTTGCGGTGGGAGAACATCGTAGTCGGTCCCATGTTCTCGATTTGCTGACGAAAGAAGTGTGTGTGAGAGAAAGAGAGAGAGAGAGAGAGATAGACCACTGAAAGCAGAACTTCGGCTACCGGGAGGCGGGCGTTCAAAGCGGAGTTTCGTGCGTGCATCCTGTAGTTTTAGGAAATGGATTAGTACAATAATACGCAATGGAGGCCTGCAACACATACCTCTGCTTTCATGAGGGAACTTTGAGAAACGTAGTAGCACCGCTTCTTAATGATCTTCTCGGTGGTTGAAGCGAGATAGACGGCACACGTCAGCAGATACTGAAGATAATAATCGGAGCAGTGAATCCTGGTGTCTCGGAGAGCAGTGAGCGGAGTCTTTGAAAGCTCATCACTGGGACGTGGACTCGACCAACTTTCTCTTCTCTAAGATAGTTGCCGAAGTTGGTAGATGAAGACA
The DNA here is from genome assembly GCA_023334245.1 of Globisporangium cederbergense. Taxonomy (NCBI): domain Eukaryota; phylum Oomycota; class Peronosporomycetes; order Pythiales; family Pythiaceae; genus Globisporangium; species Globisporangium cederbergense. The sequence goes on along the minus strand of JAASGO010000597.1, from coordinate 785 downwards.
CAAGGACTTCAGTTACAAAGTAGTACTTCACTGAGCACCAGCGAATCAAAAACACTGCTACAAGAGCAAGGGGTTGAACTGGTTGACTGGGCATTGAGTGTGATTCATTTCCATCCTCCACACACGCCCGGCGATTACGTTCGGATTCTACTTGAACTCATTCTCTCTCGCTAAAAACAATACTTAGGTCACTCAATCTTTCTCTTTCAAACGTTGCTGCTGCTAGACCGTGAGCTTTGGGAACTTGTAGAGCAGCGACTTGATATCGCAGTCGAAGCCGATGAAGCTGCAGACTTCGCAGATCTGCGAGTAGTAGCTGCGCTTGCAACCAAAGAGCGCCTTGGCGCACTGCTCGTTGTTCTTGTAGCACGGCGGGTTCTGCTCCGTGAGACTCGCGATCGTCGGCAGCTTCTGCATCACGCCACCGTCAGACGTTCGCGGGTTTGTCCTCACAACCTTGTTGTACGCGTCCACGAGCTTTTGGACTCGGGCCGTGTTGGCGCTCGAACTCGTCGGGTTCTTCCAGAACGGGATCGTCTCGATCACCTTGACGCGGTTCCCAGACACTGTCGCGCTGAACTCGACCCCGCCGGCACTGCAGAACTCGGTGTAGTCGGTGTACGGCTTGTTCGTCTTGGGGTTTGTCATGCTCGTGATGCCCACGACGTCGTCCAGTGTCACCCAGCCCAGGATCTTGTACTTGAATGTGCACGTGACGCCGTCGGGTTCGGTACCGAATGGACACAAACCACCTGCTTGTTCAGCACGGCAGGCGTCCGTCTTGT
>JAASGO010000596.1:0-18849 GCA_023334245.1 Globisporangium cederbergense | reverse complement strand
GTATCGGAGATGGAGACGTTCATCCGTGTGTGCGCTGACGCGAGTGCGAGTGTCCCCGTGGGCGGCGTGGACGGTCGTGAGGCGCTGTTGCTGGCACTGGCCGCGAACAAGTCACTGCGGGAGAACCGACCGGTGAAGATCGCTGAAGTGCGTCCACAGGCATAGATAAAGACACATGGGTGAGGTGAGGCTAGCGAAAACCAAAACAATAAGGTTAGATACATAGAGACGACTCATGAGAGACGAAACAACTGAAACTAGGAATGCACTCGCAAACTCCTTGTAAGTTTTAATGCAGGTGCGGTAGTTTCTTTTTCTCCTTTTCTGAGTATCTCATGGCGGTCAATAGATCCCTCCACGTGCTTCAATATCGCTCTCGTGAGCTGCTCGTGAATCCGTTTCTTTCCTCTGTCTCTGTCTCTCTGTCTCTGTGCCTCTCTCTCGATCAGCGCCCACAGCAGAAAGCTTAAAAGACGATCGTGTCGAGCATCGCGCCGAGACACTGTACGGTGTTGAGCGCCATGAGGTCGTACACATCGCCCTCCAGGTGCTTCTTCGGGTCGAGCTTGCCGACGTTCAGGATCTCCAGCTCCTCCGGGGTCTTCTCCTCCTCCTCCTGCACGCGCTTGTTGTACTGCTCCGTCAGTGAGAGCATGGACTGTAGGGCAAAATATGCAGGGCTTATTGTTAGTAAACCAAATCGCTCAACAATGTTGACAACAGGACAAATAAACTAAATGGAGCGCGCACCTTGACGGTCTTCTCGTTCTCGACGGAGTGGTCTTCGAACTTGGAGAGCACGAGGCCGTCACTCCATGTGTTCTTGTGTAGGTTCATCAGCATCTGCTCCTCGAGCTCGTTCTTGCGGTAGTCAATCGCAATTGAGTAGTAGTGGCGGTTGAGTCCGTGGATCAGCGCCTGGATCGACGGTTTGTTCAAGTGGCCGATGTTCGACGTCGTCTGGCGTGGCTCCTGACCTAGCATCATCAGCTGCGGGTTGATCAGGCGGAAGGCGTCGATCACGACCTTGCCCTTCACACTCTGGATCGGATCCACGACGATCGACACCGCGCGACTGTTCAGCGCCTCGAAACTCTGCGTACGGGGTGAACAGCAATGAGTACTCTTTGTATGAATACATAGCAACATTGTAGTTGCAATCCAGCATTTCGTACCTGCTGGGTGTTGATGTCAACACCAGAGAGCCAACAGCCGAAGCCTGGGTGCGAGTGATACCATCCCACGACCATCTCCGCTCTGTAAAACAATGAAAAGCAAAACATACACGAATGCACATTGATCAGCTCCCTGCTCACCTTCAATCCTGCAATTTCCTACAACATCGTAACGCAATCGCACGCACCGTCCGGTCTGCTTGAGCATGTCAAGCATCTTGGTCTGGAACACAGGGTCAACAGCCTCTACACTCACGCCCGTTCCGCTCTGCGGCATGGCGAACACGTCGATGCAGTTCACCGTGTAGTCGTCGACGAACTCGCCGAGCATGAGCCCCATCACTTCCATCGGCACGCCAGCACGACCTGCAGTCCAACAGCACACGAAGAGAAATACACAAAACAACAATAGCATGAGCAACCCACCTCTCCTCAACACCCTTCCACTTTATCATACCTCATACATGTACACACGTATAGACAACACTGCCAGCTCATCTGCAAACGCATAGCATTCAGCTAGCGTATCTTTCTTTCCCCCAAGAGCCAAAGCGATCTGCGTACCGTGCTTGAGCATCTTGAGTAGCGCGAGCGACGAGATGTGCACCTTCTCGGCCGTGTCCACGAGCGGGCCGTCGGTGCCGCCGCCCTGACCGGGGAGTCCCGGCAGGTTGCCGAACAATCGCTGCAGTCGGTCCATCGTCGCTTGCTTCTTGCTTCCTTCTTCTTTGTCTGAAAGTCACCGAGCAAGCCAAAGGGGGCAAAAGGATCGCGCTTTTCCGGCGGAAGTATTTGTTTATTTATTTTAGGATTTTAGGCTTTTATGTCGTTTAACAGCTATGGATGTTGGTATCACAGTAATTGATACCAAAGTGAAACAAAGCTGAATGTCTTTGTACGTATTTGCAGCTCAAAATACGTGATCGACAAAACTTGGTGACCATAATCACAGTGCTCCGTATCTGGTACGAAGCAAAGAAGCCAAATTTTTTAGCAGAGACCCAAGAACTCGCGACGCGAGATGGAGACCCCGCCGCGCGACAAGAAGGCCGGCGCTATGCACCCGAAGCAACTGCACGCGCGCCTCAAGATGCAGATGGACAGCGAGATGGACGTCGAGGGCAGTGGTGCCAACCCGGAGATGGAGCGCATGGGCGACGAGGCGCCCGTGCACAGCGCCGCCGTCAAGCGCCTCGACGACGACTTCGACGACCAGGACCTTGACTGAGCGCGCAATTGATGGCACGAGTCACGCAAAGAGCTACGATGCGCAAGGGCTAAGAAAATCACAAAGCAAGTGGCGTCAACGCAACATACAATCGAGAGAGCACATGAAAGGGACGGAACGTAAGTTAAATGCGTCATTTTGTGGGTGGGTGAGTGTGAGCTCTGTTTTTGTGTCTTGACCCTGCAATTCGTCATGACTGCGACTACGTTTGAGGCGACACGACGTCCTTGACGGCTGTGAAGAATGCGCAGTTGTACACAGTCTTCATCATCGACTTGACGTTGTTCGTGTACACGCACTCGCGCTGCGATTCTTTCTGCGATCGGCATTAAATAAACACAGAGCCACGTCAGCTCATTTTCATATACACCACCAATCAACCCACGGCATGAAACAAAAACGCACTAGGATCTTGAAGTTGTACGTGCCCATGACGTGCTTGATCTCGTCGTACGAGAGCTCGATGGACTGTCCAAAGCGCTCGTCGTCCTCGCCGCCGCCGCCCGCGCTCTGCCAGTGGTAGAGCAGCGGCCCGAGGTTGATCCAGTAGCCACCGGGTTTGAGCATGCGCTCGAACGCCTCGATGTATTGTATCACGTTCGGCGCCGCGTCGATGAAGAAGCACGTGACGATGCAGTCCCAGCACTCTGTTGCGCCAAGTGAAAGTCCATACAGATAATTAGTTGTCAGACGCCACCGATGCTCCTGCTCCAAGAATGCTCAACAAAGTCGTACCTTTGTCATTTGCGTAGGCTTCAAGGAACTCGCCCGCGCACATGGAGAAGTCTGGCTGGTTGCCCTTGTCGAGCCCCAGCAGTGCTGCCGGCGCCACGTCCGGGATCACCACTGGCCGTAGCAGGTCCGTCACGGACATGGCGTTCGACGGGTTGTGGATCCACGGGTGGATCTCAAACTCCCCCGGCTGCGAGGCCCTATAAGTTCATCAATGTTAGCCAGCTATCATAGATTATTAAGCGTATGGATGATGTGATAAACCCACCAGTTGAGGATGAAGTTGCTCGCGAAGAGCATCTGGTACGAGAATTCATTGCCCTGCGCAGCGTAGCCTGACAAATATGAGCGCAGCACACCAGTAAGCAATGTTAGATGCGCACCACATAAGCGTAAAGTGATTGGCAGCAAAAAGCTCACCCTTCGCAGCGATCTCGAGCGCAAGGCGACCGAGCCCAGCGCCTGGCACAAGCACTCGCTGCGTGTTTCTAGACAAGAACAAATACACATGGAAAACACCACACAGAGCACGAGTCAACAAGAGGCACAAAGAGAGCGCCTCCATAGCGGCATAAACGTACTGGTTCTCTGGTTTTACCGGCAACACGCGCTTGAGCTCCTTGAGGATCGGCGCGTAGCACATCTCGCGCTCTTTCTTGCCCTGCAGTAGGTGCTCAATACGTCAGTACATTGTCCACTAGGTTTTGATGACAGTCACAATAAAACGTACCTCTTCAGACCAGTCGCGCACGAACTGGTGCAGCGTGCTCTTGAGCTTGGAAAGGTGGCGCATGGGGCTCTGCAGCGGCGTCTTCGGGTTTACCGCCGGGAGGTTCACGCTCGGCCCCGACTCGAGCTGCGCCTGCACGATGCGCTCCAAGAAGAGCTGGTTGTGGTGCGCTGCATTCTGTTCATCATACACATAGAAATACACGCACATCAGCGGATGGCGTCACAAGCCGCAGAATCATCAGCGTAACGCAACACAACGCAATGAAGTGCTCACCACGAAGTGGTGCAGGTTGCGGATGGTGGAGGACTGCGGCAGGCGGCGCTGCATGTCCACTGGGAGCGACTGCAAATGCTTCTTGCGGCGGAAGATCTCGCGCATCACGAAGGCCTCGTACTCGCGGAACGACAGCAGCACAGAGGCGTAGTGCGCCTGCTCCTCCGGGTCCTGCTCCATCGCTTCGCTTCCTTGCTTCTTGGAGCTCTTCGGCTTTCACGACCTTCGTTCGGGTAAAATGGACTTTCGAGATACGGAATCTGTGGAGTGGTCCACATGAACGTGGCATTTTTGCTTTGGCTCGGAACACACACACACAGATAGACAGCAAGCATGTCCCAAGGCCGCCTCCTCCCGCTCGGTACGTGACGACGCACGAGGTGCTGCTGTATATGCGCACGTGTGTATGTGTACTACGCATGTCTCGATACGCTGATGCTTACTGCGGCTACGTGTGTTTGTGTGTCATCTCTGTGTGTCGTTATTGTTGTGTGAAGAGCTCATCGACAAGTGCATCGGCTCGCGCCTCTGGATCGTCATGAAGGGTGACAAGGAGTTCCTGGGCACGCTGCGCGGCTTCGACGACTACGTCAGTACGTATAGCTTATGCACGCGAGCGCTCTCCTTGCATCCGTTGTGTATATGGTAAAGAGCGCTGTTGTAACTCTCATGACTTTCTGCGTGAATGCTGAGCAGACATGGTGCTGGACGACGTGACCGAATAGTGCGTGCTGCTTCTTCTCGCCTTTTGTTGCCATACTGCTGATCGGCTAACTGAGATCATTGTTATCTGTCTCAACAGTGAGATCACACCGGAAGGCAAGCGAGAGATCAAGCTGGACCAAGTGCTGCTCAACGGCAACAACGTCTGCCTCGTAAGTGAACCTGCCCACCATTTCCTTTGTTCTATCTCAATAAACACTGGCTCACCTCTCATGATAACTTCTGCTGAACCACAGCTCGTCCCTGGCGGCTTCCCAACCTCCGAATAGGCCCGTGAAGACGAACGAAGTGCTAGGAACCCAGGACAGAAGAGAGTAAAGTCACGCGAGGCGAAGCCATCGCTGCAGGCTCATGTCGACGGATGAACGGACGTCTGGCTGGCGCAGTCCCAACTCGCAGTGTAACCCATGTGGCGCCACTCAGACAATCAACGCGAACAGCTCCTTACAAAATACACTTCTCTCTTCATTTTTCTGCGTTGCGTTAGTTAAACCTGCACCAACGAGCAAGCGAGTGCTTTGATATACACGAACGCCCCAGCGAAGCAAATTCGCAGTCGTCAGCTTGTTTTAGAATCAGCTTCACCATTGCGCTTGCTTCCTGCGTCTGCATCGCCGTACGATCTTCACCGTGACTCCCACTCGCCTGTTCGCATCTCTGTCTCCCTGTATCTCTCTTCGTCTATGCTGTCTGTCGATCGCTGTGTTCAATGCGTTTACTTCTTGGACTTAGCGGCGTTGTTGCCCTTGACGACGCGGCGGTTCGCGAGCGTGAGCATGCGGCGCTGCTGCTCAAGCTCGAGCGTGTCGAAGCCTGCGCGCTCGAGCTCGCCGAGCGTCGGCTGCACGTCCAGTAGCTTGAAGAGCCACTCCGGGTACTCCTCGCGCTCCTTGAGCTCGGCGTGCTGGCCCTCCTTGAAGATGTTGGTTGGCACGAAGCGCGCGAGGTCCACGGCCTCCTCGACGATGGCGTTGGCGCCGCCGCCCTTGCCCTTGCCAGGCGCCGCAAAGCCGCGCACGCCCGAGAGCTGTTGCTTGACGGTCTGCAGCGCCAGGATGCGGCGCGTCAGCGTGGTGGCGTTCATGCTCATGCTGCTATTGCTTCTATTGACTTGACCTGCGTGCTTGTGTGCGCTTTCTGGTCGATCTCCGCCACTCCTCTGGGGTTGAAACAATAGGAGCCTAAACAAATTGCCGTTCCTCGGGATAGTGACTTCGGTCGAGGGAGTTACTATCCGTTTTAAGAACACAAAAATGGACACCATTTTTGCCTTCCCGCCACTCACCAATCACCAAGCAATTGATCAGCACCAAGCGCCACTTCCACTCGCAGACAGACACGCGATGGGCGGCAAGATCCACAAGAAGAAGGGTCCGCGCGCCACAGGCAAGGCGCAGGCCTTCGCGCAGAGCTCCATCGAGTGCATCCAGACGAGCAAGGACAAGCGCGAGCAGAACCGCAAGCGCATGCGCGTCGTGCAGCTGCAGCGCGCGCTCGACCGCAAGGAGCAGGAGCTGCGCGCGTTCCCGGTGCACGCACCACCGCCCAAGCCCGCGCCGCGTAGAGGCCCGACGCCACAGAGTGAGTGGAAGCTGAAGGGTGCAGCCCGGCCCGCCGCACTGCTGGCGCGCATCGCGGCAGGTGAGCTGGACGAGCACGGTGACGAGATCCCGCAGCCCATCGAGACGTACAACCTGTACGACCAGACGCTCAAGGCGGGCAAGTTCTCCGAGCGCGCTGAGACGCGCGAGTATTTGCGCATCATGAAGCAGCTGGCAGAGGCGTGCTGCAACGCCGGCATGCCTGACCACGGCATCAAGCACTACGAGACGTGCATGCAGCTGGACACGGATGACTCGATGCGGTCGCGTGAGGGGCTCACGTGCGTGCTGGTGGACGAGGGCCGCGGCGCCGAGGCGCGCGAGCTCATCGAGAAGTTCAACGGCGCGCAGGACTCGGCCGTACTGGCGTACTGCCAGGTGATTATCGAGTACGTGTCGTGGGAGGTGCTGGAAGAGGAAGGCTCGAGTGAGGAAGTCGTGCGCGCAGCCTTTCTCAAGGCGTTCAAGCTCAACCCGTTCATTGCGGTGTTCATCACGGCCCACGAGACGTTCTTCCAGGTCGTCGAGTACATTGAGGAGATCAAGGAGCCAGTGCCCGGGTCCATCGAGGAGGCCTTTCTCTACTGCTCGCAGAACATCGGCGTGTGGCTCGACACGGTCGGCGCCGACGCCTGGATCGAGAAGGAGCTTGCGGAGCTGCCGGAGCCCGAGGCCTCGGAGAAGGACGTCTCGAACGAGATGTATTTGGGTATGTACCAGACGGCCGTGGAGATGCACAAGGAGGCGGTGGCCGAGCGAGAGCGCGAGGAGGCTGAGGAGAACAGCGACGAGGACGTGGACCTCGACGAGTTCGACGACTACGAGCCCGACGACATTGACGGCGGCGACGATTAAATAAATAGCAGGAAGGTCATATGGCTAAGTGGGGAATAAAGAGACTGTATTTGTATGCGATCTGCACCTGCAGCTATGCTGTTTGGCATTTCTTCTTGTCCACGGGCAAGTAGGTAGAGCTCATACAGTTTACTGGACCTCGACGTACTTGGCGAAGAGGTTCTCGGGGGTCGTCATGGCCTTGAACTCGAGGTTGTTGCCGCTCGGGTCCTTGAAGAACATGGTCCACTGCTCGCCTTTGCGGCCCTGGAAGCGCAGGTGCGGCTCGATGATGAACTTAACACCCTGCTGCTTCATACGCTCGGCCAGCGCGTGGAAGTCGTCGACCGTGAGTGCGCAGCCAAAGTGCGGCACGGGCACGTCGTCCGCCTCTGTAATACAACACAAGTGTCAGTCAGTTTAGCAGCGTTACAGATAGGTAATGGGTCGTCATAACACTTAACACACCGACTGGGTTGAAGAAGTCGGCGGCGCGATAGTCCTTGTTCACTTCGTGCACCACGAGCTGGTGACCGAGCATGTTATAGTCCTAAAGAGCAGCAATGCAGTACCACGTGACGTCACGCATGTGTCTGCATCCAATCGCAGCACTCTATCAGAGACGCACCTGCCACTGCGTGGATGAGCGTCCCTCCGTGAAGCCCATGACGCCGCCGTAGAACTCTCTCGCTGCATGACACGAGCAGTTCAATCAGTCAAGCAAATCAAGACGAAGTGAGCTCTTCGCTTCTCACTTGCGTGGGATATCATCCGATGGACAAGCGCTTTGCGCACCCTTGCCGAGATCGTGCACGGGGATGGCCAGGTGGAAGGGCGGGATCTGTGTCGTGGTCGACATAGCGCGTGAGGAACTGAGAGCGAGAGGCACGCGCGCAGTGGCGGCGGTGCCGCAGCGTCGGAGTGCGCGTTGCATCAGCATCTTCAACGGCGGATCTGATCAGAAAATAACGATTGTGGGGGTGCAGGCGGGCGACTCACAAAATCAAAGAAATCAATTCATTTGTGAATCGTGCACCCCTTTTGAAATATACGTGATCATATCATCCAATCCTAATATGCGCGACGTATCGTCCAATCCTGAAAACCATCCCATTGTAAACAGAGAGATGCCGAAGGCTGGTGTTGTCTGGAAAAGGCAAATTGCCATACCGTAATACCTGACTTATATCCGACTCAGCCTTGTATCCGACACTTCTTTTTAGCCAATAAGATCTCTTAGAAAAACTGAGCGCGTTTCTTTTCTTCTATCCGACACAGGTATTTACGCGTGAAACGTAAAAAAAAGCAAACGCATTCCGCTCAAATTCGAATGGCACTTGTGTGCTCGATCGTTTCCCGTCCTTTCAGACGGTTGAGTCAGAAAGATGCCCAAGGGACGACAGAAGGTGACCAGAGACGGTGGTGCGAAGCCGCTATCGTATAGCAGGGCAGTGCCAACTTACCAGTTCCGTTTATCTGCAGTTCAACACTGTCAAGCAACTTGCGTCTCACTCTCACCTGTCTTTCTCTCACCAAACGAGGACACATGGGCATGCACTCAAAAGCTGCTGCTGCTATCTGGATATGGCGTGGCTTCTCGGGTATCTCGACGAGCTTCCGCCGACCGTCAGTAATCCCGCTACTGGCCGCGCGATGTGGCCTTATCGCGCTCTCGGTATCTGTGTGTTGATTTAGTCGTGCTGAGTTAGGTGTCCGGCGTGATCATTGCGAGTAAATTTTTGTCTGCTGCGTTCTCCACTTTGCATATATACTTTCCTCAGCCGATGGTTCATAATCTCGATGACTCTTTATTTACCGTACTACTTGCATCACCTCGACACGCAGACGCGGTGATCTCTGGGTGTGTGTCAAGGACAGGACTGGGTGCTTCTCGTGTAAGTGTTGGTCGTCGTTCCTGGTACTGTTAATATAAGGAGCGTGAATGCTGTACGCAACCACATCCAGTGACCTGACTACTGACTCGATTGCTGTTCTGTTTGCTGTTTTAGTCTTTGCTCAAGTCCTAAAAACTGCCGAGAGAATGTCAGAGGACAGTGATGTCCATCATGTAGTTATGCTGGGCGTCAGTAGCACAGCTCTTATTTTCAAGATTGGCAAGCCGGACGTGAACAGCCGGACTACTTACGGCAATACAATTCCTATGCAACTGACGCTTGCCGATGGCTTTTGTAAGGACGTCGCGCACTTAAGAGGTTACGGACGGTAGCGCAGCCGAAGGACCTAGCGAGATGAGCGCTTTGGTCTGGCGAAGATGCGAGGGAGCAAAGGGAGTGGCGCCGGATGGAAAGCTTGTGCTGTGGCGGATGCTAGTGGCGAAGGAGGAAGAGGCGAGACGGAGGCGCGGCTTGGAGAGAAGTGGTTGCCATATTGATGGTAAATTGAGAAGTGAGGAATGTAATCTGTTGTTTCTTCCTACTTGCATTCGTTGTTTCTTCTTCAGGAAGACCACTGTGAGTAGGACATAGAGCACTGATCAGGAGCGCGTGTCTTTGTCGAATGACATCAACTGCGTCGTGCCTTTACCTCCACTGATTTTTTTGGATTTTTTTAACTATACTAAATGAATCTTCAACTGCCACATGTGTTAATCACAGATGGAACATGCCTGATGTTTACACTAAAACTGTTTACTCTAGGTTCAGAGTGATGACATGAATGAAAGTGCAAATATGAGAAAGTGGGCATGGTAAGCGGACCGAGATCAAGAGTGAAGGTAAGTCCCTACACCTTTGACTTGGCTATTTCTTCGATTTATAGATCACTGGACCGCCGCACAAGAACTTCAAAACACCAAATGCCAACCGTCTCGTCATCAAATTATCACCATTGTGAGAGTCTTCATTGGTGGCCGGAAGCTATGAGAAATTGCTTGCGCTCAATACAAATGCTTGCATTGTCCTTCAGGAATCACAGTATTCTGACCGCGACGGCCTAGTGAAGTTGCTGTGAGGCCTCGATATGCTGTGAGAGTGCGTTGGCAGCCGCGTAGATGTCACATCTAGCCGAGCTCTCTACTGTTTGCCTCTCTTGCCAACTGAGGTCGTAGCCATTGACGCTGGGGTTGTCACTGGAAACACTGAGGCTTTTCCACAGCTTGTTTGGACTCCGCAGGCTGTTGCTGGCTAATGTGCATCTTTTCATGCTCATGCTCAAACTTGATTTGGATTCCTAAACAAACTGTGAGTCACCAAGGTACTTGTACGTGAAGTCAACTTCATCAAATGCCGGAAAGCCTCACAAGGTTATCGCTTTCAAATGCAAGCCGATGTAGTATGGGTTATCGTAAGCATATCGAGCCCTTATAGATTACGTTCTCGAAGTCAACGCTTCACCTGATTGTCCCAAGCGCTCGTCCCCCTTGCCCACCAGCATTTGAGCTTAGGTGAGTTGTGATTTTCAGAGCGGCACTTCGCTCAAGCTACACCCTCCATTGCCGCACTCGTCAAACTTCTGTTCGGGAAAGCTCACAATCATTCCGTTTGTTAGACTATTATCTCCTCTTTTGTATGAAAGAGTCTATTATACAAATCGTGGGTAAACATACCTCACGGATTACCCACGGTTTGATTCTTTCCACCCAGGCTTTCGACTCGCAATTCATTTTCCCGGCAATTCATTATGCAAAATGTTGTTGACTGGCATCTTGAACCACTTGCCAATCTTCTTTCCATCACCGCAACGTCGATCTACTCACCAGCAACTACAACAATGACGGTGATGCGCGCGCTCACGACTGCGCTGCTACGACAGCAACAGCCGCTGTGTCGCTCTGGCGCGTCTCTCCAGCACTTCAGCAGCAGTGGCAGTGGTGGCACCAGCAGCTCGTACAACGCCGCGGCCGCCGCGCGCACGCTCAAGCTGCTGGAGCGCCGCAAGGTCACGACGCTCGACATCGGTATCCTCAAGCGCAAGAAGAAGCCCATCACAATGGTCACGGCCTATGATTATCCGTCCGCCGTGCACGTAGACCTCGCGGGCTTTGATATGCTACTCGTCGGCGACTCGCTCGGCATGGTCGAGCTGGTGAGATAGATGGAATGTGTGATGCTTCGATTGATACTTTGGCTTCCGTAAGACTCACGCGCTCTGCTGCTTTCAATATGTAATGTAGGGCATGGATACGACGATTCCAGTGACGATGGACGACATTGTGCACCACTGCAAGGCCGTGAAACGGTGAGTCATTGTGTTGAAGTGATGGAGATGACGCGCGTGCTTGTGTGTGTTGTTAAACGAACTGTGCTGGCTGACGTTTGTGCAATTGGCAGTGGGGCGGAACGTCCGCTCATCGTTGCAGACATGCCATTCGGCTCGTGCGAGGGCGATCCGTTCGAAGCGCTGAAGAATGCGCAGCGCTTGCTCAAGGTAGATTGGCTTCCTGCTAATTGCTTTTGGATTGTACCATGGCGCAGTCAGTTTAAGTATAATGTTGTGCTGGACTACATTGTTTGTGTTGCTCTATTGCAGGAAGGTGGAGCTGACTGCGTGAAGCTCGAAGGCGGACGTGGACGCGCAAAAACCAGTACGATTGAGGTTGTTTTTTTCGACCTATTTTGTTACAAGTTGGTCAATTCTAACAGCTCTCAACACCCGTTGCTTACAGTCAAAACTCTCGTCGAAGGCGGCATCGCTGTCGTGGGGCACGTCGGGCTGCTTCCGCAGCACATCAGCGTGCTCGGAGGCTTCCGCGCTCAAGGGCGAACAGGTTTGTCCTGCGAATTTTGCTTTGAAATGCGACCCAGAACCCACTTTGGTGACTCACATATACCTGCAACTCTGTCACACGTAGCTGCTCAGGCGGAGGAGATCCTGAAAGACGCGCTCGCTGTTCAAGATGCGGGTGCGTTTGCGGTCGTGCTCGAGTGCGTGCCGTCGCCCGTGGCCAAGCAGATCACGGACCTGCTGCGTATCCCGACGATCGGCATCGGTGCCGGCCCAGAGACGAATGGACAGGTGCTCGTGTTCCACGACGCACTGGGCATGCTGCAGCACCCGCATCACGCGCAGCACGTGCCCAAGTTCTGCAAGCGCTACGCAGACGTGGGCGAGCGCATCCGTCTGGGCCTGGAGGAGTTCCGCGAGGACGTGGAGAACCGCCGCTTCCCGAGCGAGGAGTACGCGCCGTACAAGGTGCGGATGTGTGTCTTACCGCCGTCGTTATGTTGTCGTTATGGATGATTACCAACATTTCTTTGGTTGCATGATGTGTTCGTGTATTGCGCAGATGTCCAAGGAAGAGAATGAGAAGCTGGAGGAGCTGATTGCGACCAAGTACAAGAACACGGACAAAACGGTCGAGCAGGAGAACCACGGCGAGCCGTCGGAGGTCACGAAGGTGTACTAGAGCAGGTTGCTAACGATGGTAGTCACTATGATGAGTTCATCTCAGTGCACCAACACTCACTCACTTACTCGCAATGACCATGATGCGTAAGTGTTTTCGTATTCTCCGCCACGAGAATGTCCTCCGACCATCAGAAGCTGCAACTCTGATGACCTTCGGTTTTGGTCTCACTTGGATATAGACAGGCCATAGCATCATCCAAACAAATCGTTTGGACGTGGGACCATCACTCGCCACCCATCCATCATCAAAATCCCACCAGGAGAGCAGCTCTAGTCGTGTTTGGACGAGTGAGGTGCCAACGGGGAGAGGTGAATGGACGGGCGAGTGAGTGAACATGCGAGTGAGTTGTAGTGACGTGGACGGGCTGCTCTCTTCCAAACACCCCCGCATGACTCCTTCCCTCTCATGTGTCACGTCTTTCACTCAACCTCAATCCGACGAGCCCTATGGATGGGGATAGGCCCAGCCACAGCACACATGAGAGTTATCAATAGCTGCGTCGGAGTAATGACTGCTTGCAGCCAAAAAGAAGATCCCATTCCCAAATATCTCCAGTGAGTCTCAAGCACCCACCCCACGTGATCAACCAACACCACTTCCAGACACAATGGGCCTCCTGCCACAGCTCCGCCCGTCCGCCTCCAAGGCGGTCTCCCACCGCGGCCCACAGTTCCAGAACCAGCCTCTCAAGCAGCGCAGTGCGAACGTTAACACTAACAACCAAGTGGTGTCTGGAAACCCTCTCTCCACCGAAGCCCGGGAGCTCAAAGCTTTCATCCTCGCCTTGCACCCGGAGACGCAGTTCGTGCGCTTCAGCCTGCGCCGCATGCGCCACAAGACGACGCCGCCCGTTGCGATCCCCGAGAACGTCGCCCATGCGAGGGCGCTCAGTACCTGCGTCTCGGGCAAGAAAGTGCCGTTCACGCGAGCGATGCATGCGAACGCGCGGAAGAAAGCTCAGCGCCACCAGCTCGATAGCATCGACGAGTACGTGCGGTACTAAGAACCCAGTAGCCTGGTGCTCTCATCTTTCACCACGGACTCATTCATGAAGAAGCGTAAGGATGTATTTAACAATGAATAAACCCCCTATTTACCTGACTCGAGGAACGCAAAGCTGTCTGGAAACGGTGGGTTTTCGTCGTCGTCGCCATCGTCCAGATCCTCGAATGGGAAGCCACCGATGTACTGCGCGTTGGGCGGTGGGGACGTGCGGCACTCAGCGGTCTCGACGTTCTGCCAGAAGCGACAGCCGGCCTGGAACTTGGCCTCCCAGACCTGGTTCCGCTCGTCCGTGGACGCGCGGTTGTTCATGTTGTTGGCCTTCTTCCAGGCTGTGGCCGTGAGTCCCGCGGTCGCGGCCGCGCTCGTGGCGTTTGACTTGCGCCCACCCTGCGGCCCGACGTCGAGCTTGCGCAGCGACATGGTGGAGCTCGTGTCATGACGCTGCGCCACCTTCTGCGCCTGCTTGCGCGTCATGAAGAGCGGATCGGGCGTCATCTGGTCCTTGTCGTCCAGGTACCGCATGCGTGCCGCGTACATCATGGTTTGCGTGCGCTGTTCCTCGTCGGCGACCTCGCTCTTCTTCTCACTAAAGGACCCGGGCACCAACGCCTTGGACGTAATGAGCGACAGCAGCGTCGACGCCTTGCGTTCGGCGGAGGGCTCGGCCATCGTAGTCACTTATCAAGGCAACGCGACACTGGACGTGTTGAGACTTGAGACTTGCTGTGGGGAAAATGGCCGATGCTGGTCAAAAGTTGACACGCATCAAGTCTCAAGATGGCTGCATGTATTCGATGGCTACATTCGCTCTCGCTCTACCGTCTATTAATACAGCGATCCTTTCTCCCTCTCTTATGCGGCGTCCGTCGTCGTCTTGATGAACTTTCGGATGAGCTCGCGGGTCTGCAGTCCCTTCCAGCGCTTCTGGATCGTCGCCGCGTACGCGTGGAGCTCCAGGCGGCGCGTCGCTTCGAAGGCGCGCAGCTGCACAATTGTGCGGCTCTGCAGACGGCACTCGGTGTAGCCGAAGGCCAGCAGCACGGCGTCACTGCTGGCGATGGCGGTGGACTCGTCCTCGTGGCCGTTGTCCACCAGGGTGAACGTGTGGACGCCACGGTAGTCTAGGTGGACGCTCAGCAGACACGCGCGCGCCTCGACATCCCAGAGCTTGACGTACCCGTCAAAGCCGCTCGAGAGCAGCAAACTTGTGGCTCTGGTCCACTGGAGACACGACACTTTGCCCACATGCGCCTCGAAGCGCGTCTTGCTCGAGCGCTTCGTGTGGATGTTCACGACCGAGATCCAGGTCTTAAGGCAGCTAGACTCGGCCACGGCCAAGAAGAAGCCGCGGGTGTCGAAGGCTGCGCAGTTCACTTGGGACTTGAAGGTCAGTTGGTGGCACTCAAAGGAGGGGTGCTTGAAGCTCGTAGTAGCGATCTCAGCTGGCCGAGAAGAGTAGAGTCTGAGGAACGCTTTGTTTCGGAAGGCGACGGCGAACGTGTTCTCATGCGAGCAGCTCGCGATATGGCAAACGCGCTCGCTGCTGTCATAAGTGAGCAGCTGTTGACAGGAGAACGACGGCACGAGCGTACAGACTGCGATGCTGTGCTTCATATCCGAGAGGATGAGCAGCCTGCTGTTCGCAAAGAACTGCATCAAGTGGACCGCGTTGAGCTCAGCGACTCGGTGGGTCGAGAGCAGGTGAGAAATCGCACTGCCACCAGTAGAACCCACATCGCCCAAAGCCTTTGACTTTGGCTTGAGACTCGAAGTGACGCTCTTGCGGTGCTCACTGGCGGCATTATATAAGGCCTTGTCTTCGATGGACGTGAAGTCGAGTGAGTACACGCTGAGCTCGTTCTTGCGGCCCTTCGTACAGGACGCAGTCACAAGGAGCTTGGTTTGCGAAGCCCACGCGAGCGTCTGGTGCTCGCTATTAGGCAGCGCTGGCAGCACCTTCACGGGCGCGAAGGTGCTCCAGTCGAAGAGCATGACAGCGTTGGCCACGCAGCAGACGCCCACGCGTTTCCAGCCGAGTAGTGTAAGAGGCGCCGTCGCCAGGCCTTTGAGCTTACGACTCAGCAGGCGACGCGCACTTAACGCCACGATCGCCACACGACACGAGCGTGTGGCTCTAGCGCCTTCTTCATTCTCACAGACGCAGAAATACTCGCCAGCCACGCGTTTCGTGAGCTTCTTGAGCACGAGCGTACTTCGGTGGACACCTGTCACGAGCGTCGTCTCGTCTCGCTCATCTGAGATGGACACTCCGTTAACATGCCACTGGAACGAGCGCGTAAAGTGCGCATTCACGCGCAGGTGGACACTTTTGTTCGCGTGGGTGACGAAGTTTGCGGGCGGTTCCTCGACCAACTCGGGGAGACGCTCAACGGACGGGTCCAGACCCAGTGCGATCTTGCGCGCACGCAGCTTGGCCTTGCACGCGTTCTCGGCTGCGAGTCGCTCGGCGCGCTGAGCGTCCTCGTGCTGTTGACGTGCAGCGTCCAACTCGAGCTGACTCTTGCGCTGGTCTTCGGTGTCTGCGTCCGCATCTTCGCGGATCCACGCGCCCGTGGGCGTGAGAGTCCTGCGGATCTTGACGAGGCGCTGCACAAGCTGCTCGTCGTCCCTAGCGAGCGTCGACATGGTGCGGACACTCTCTATCACGCCCTCGAGGCTCTCGGAGAAGCCGTACTTGGCCACCACGTGCGCAAACGCGTCTATGAGCACAGGTAGGTACTGGTGGAAGATCAGCGCGAGGTCGCCCTGGGCTAAGAGTGCATTAACGTGCTTAGTAGGTCAATAGCACGCGAGCTCTACAGTTTGACTGGTGTAGAAGGCTTCTTACCATACTCCAAGGCGCTCTGGAGTTGCTTCTTGACGTGCTCGTGCGTGAGCGCGTCCAGGATCTCGTCGCCCATGACTGCGGAGAATATCCACATGCGGATTTAGTGACCGTCATCATGCAATAATAGCCTTAGACGAGTACTAACGTACATGCACGTACTCTGCGCCTTGAAGCTCTCGAGCGGGATGTAGTCGTCCTGGAAGCCGTGCTGCGCTTTGCGCTGGTTGAAGTTTGGGGCGACAAGCCCACAGCTGCGACACTGAACAAACTCGCGTCTCTGGTCCAGCAGCCGTGCTGCTGCTGCTGCTGAGCTGCTTTGTTGTTTGCGCTGCTGCTGTGGAGGGAGAGCGACGATGTTGCGGCTGCCGCAGGCCACACAGACACTCTTCACGGGCGTAGGGCGGCTCGTGTTGCTGCTCGTGCTCACGGCCTTGCGCCGGTCAACTCGTCTCATGTTTTGTTTGCTTGCTTGTATCTGTTGATAGGGAAGCACTTGGGGTCCAAACCCTAGAAAGTTTGATAGAAAAGTATCTTTGTGAGGGTGTGTGTGTGTGTGATCATGAAGAGACGCGGGTCTCAGTCAGTCTCCTTTCAGTATCCGAGAGGCGAAGAACGGGTCTAGACGAGATGAAGGAGCTTCAGGTGGCGCGACACATGCGAGCGCTGTCGCTGGATGAGGATGACGAGCCGCCGCTTCTGGAGGAGATGGAGACAGAGGAGAATGCGAATGAGAGTGCGCACTTAACGGTGGACAACCAGCGAGAAGAAGAGAGGCCAAGCCTGATGGACGAGATGGTGGCGACGGCGCAGCGTGCCAAGCAAGAGAAGCGCGCTCTGCAGGAGAAGGAGCGCCGCAGCAAGAGCTTCGGCCAGGGGCTCAAGAAGGGCTTCTTTAACACCCCCAAGCCCGCTGTTAAAAATGCGGATCTCCAGGCCAAAGAACAGCAGCAGAAGGAAACGGGCAAGTCGAATGCGCAGAAGAAGAAGATGCCGACGGTGAGGCTGTTATTGTCCGGGTCTCTACCTGACTGGCCACCACTTACGTTGCGGTTGTTGTCTTATGGATACTGTAGCGAGAGGAGCTGCTGATCGTCAAGCCGTCATCGCAGTCGCAACGGGAGAAGTCGAGTCAAGCGGTCGCGTCGCCGCTCGTGTTCCCAGAGGTGCAGAGTGCGCTCAAGAGCATGCACCAACTCGACCCGAAGGGTGCGTCTGCCCCATCTGATACAAACTGCTATACGGTGCTAGTGAGCTCTCTATGACGCTTACCTTTGTGTTTCTCCATATGGGTGTGTGGTACGGCAGCATGGATGAATGCCAAATTCTTTGAGAAGCTGGCAAAGAACCCAAGACTCGCTCTCGGTTTGTTTCACAGCACGAGCTCTACTTGTATCACGTACTGAGCTCTAACCGATTGGTTGTTTGTCTTTCTAGCCTTGCAGAACCCGCGCTTCACGCAAGCGATCGACGAGATGCAGCGCGACCCCGAGGTGGCGATGCGAAAGTACCGCAAAGACGAAGCCGTGTCGACCATGCTGCAGGAGTTCTTGGGCTTTCTGGGCAGTCACTTCGAAGAGGTACGTGTTGTTGATCTCTATGGGCTTCTTTGTTTCAGTGTCGCTACTCGAATCACTAATCTCTCGACTCGCAGCTCGGTAAAGAGCAGGAGGCCGTCGTGAAGCAGCAGCAAGAGAGCAACAGCAGCAACCAGCAGGACGACGGACGCCGCTCAGCTCTCCTTGTCCAGCCGTCAGCAGCCGCTCAGAAGACCAGCACCACAGCCGCAACCATCACTACACCTGCAATCGTGGACCTGGACAAGGCGCGACGCGAGGCCATCGCCGGTATGGAGCGATCGCCCGAGGAGGACGCGCAGGTGCAGCAAATCCTGCGTGACCCGGAGCTGCTGCAGGCGCTCTCCGACGCGGAGCTCATGCAACGGCTGCACCGATGTAAGGAGGCACCCGAGGAGCTTCGCCGCATTCAACAGGACCCCAAGCTCGCGAGGAAGCTCCAGTTGCTGGTGGATGCGCAGCTGGTGCAGTTTACGTAGATAATGAGACGAGAGGACCACGTGAACTCCAGTGACAGCAATTTAGCAGCGACTAACGTACTTATCAACTGGACTTGGTGGTGGTGAGCAGGGTCAACGGTTGTGCTTCTGCGGGGGACACCATCCATCCGTGACGTAAGAGCCTACTTACCACAATGGAAGATGACGAAACGTGAAGCCATTCGACATGAACCAGATTAATGGTAGACTGCAACAGAACTACCAGGACAAACGCTCCAAGAGGGTTGCACTGGTAGTGGGGGGGGGGGGGGGGGG
>JAASGO010000595.1:0-18871 GCA_023334245.1 Globisporangium cederbergense | reverse complement strand
CTCATGTGGCGTGTAGTACCGGAGCTTCCGGTTTCCGTCCAAGGCTACTGCTGACTGCTGCTTGGCCTCCTGCTGCTCCTGCTCGTGGTCTTCCTTCGGGTCATAATCAGCCATCGCGTCAAGCTTTGCAGCACAGGTTCGTTCTTCTTTTCACGTCTGCGCTCGGGCAAGTTCTGGAACGACTGAGCTGGAGAGCAGTGTGCACCTTGATGCCGTGTCTGAGAGCTGAAATAGAAAGTACGCACTCACACAGGGTCGGTCTAGAATTAACCTCCGTTTTCGTAAGGATACCACTGGGTTCAATTGGACAGGAAACACCATCATGTTGTATCCAGAGCACCAGTAGGATCACTACTGTGTTGCTCACCTCATTTAGTTCGTCTCCAGTATTGCTGTGTGACCGCCTACTTCCTCCCGCCACGGTGATTATCAGGCGCTTTGGCTTTTTGACGCATTGGAGATAGCGCCAAGTGGGGCACTTCAACTATCGGAGACCTCGTGGGGAGCATGCGCACGTCGCACAGAAGCGTGAACAAGCCAAATGCGCTCGAGAGCAATTGCGCGGCGCCCATTACGAGCGCAAACACGCCAATGAGCTTGTAATTGCTGCGCATGAGCAGGTAGAACTCGCTGCGGCACCACTCGTGACCTTTGCTCGGACATGGAACGTCCGCCCCGGCAGATGAGCACTCGACAGCCTTCTTTGCACAGAACTTGCCGCCGAGTGCGTTGATCTCGTTCACCATGCGGAGCAGTGAGGCGTCCCAGGGTAGCGAGGCGCTCTTCTCCAGTTCCCTGGTACTGATGTACCCACAGCAGAGCAGACTCTGCTGGATGCCGCGCCAACCTGTGTTATCCTCCTGCATGTACTCGTGGAGGTTCGTGATCACCGCAGTCTCGAAGATGCGCACTTTCTGGAGCGCAAAATCGTTCACCTCCGCACTCTTGACGACGCCCAGCAATGTGAGCGCGACAATCCCGCCCATGATCATGATCGCAGAGCCCACTAGACTCAGGAGGATGAACTACAACAAACAACAGAGTTTGCTAGGTCAGTACCAAGCCAGGTCACAAGCAGCAAGCTGACAAATTCTGGCCCGTACCGTTCCAAGGGCGTAATTTCGAGTGCCTTGCGTCACACACTTGCGTTGTTGCTGCAGTCCATAGAGCCCTAGTCCCGAAAGCAGTGCCAGCGCGAGCCCCGTGTATGAGGAAACGTAGTACACGAACGCTGGAGCGATGTGCGCATTATCCTGAAAGTAGAGCAGATACATGCCGAGGCCCAACAGGCTGAGCCCCATGAGGATCACGACGACACTCCAAGCGTACAGGAACATCTTGACTGGATGTGCGCCGAACGTGCCTCGAACGACGTCACTGAACGAAAGCTGCCGACGCATCACCTGTCGATCTCGGTGGGCAGCATCTAGTTGAGCCGCTGAACGCACGACTCCTTTCTTCGCGGTCGAGACTGTGAGTTGGACTTGAGCGGGAGATGCTGACGGTGGAGGCATCGCTTCGATCTGTTATAAGGCTAGGCCACTGTGTAGCACACTGCCACTTGTTGGTCGTAAGCAGATCGCACGTTCGAGTGAACACTTTGCTGCGTTGTGCTGTGCGCCGGATTCTCAATCCAACCGCCAGCAGACTCTTGACGCCATGATGCTGAGAAAATGGTCACTCTGTCCGGCTTCTTCTTGCTCGAGTCTCACGCCTAAATATACCAAGCGCTTTCTTCGACAAACAAGACAGTGAGTGACTGGAGAGAAACGGCCATCCAGGGTTATCAGATCTGCCAAAGAGCACCATTCCCGATGCTTTGATTTCTTCAAGGTCTCTATTTCGTGTATGGGGGCGCTCAAACCAGCAATCTGCGCCTGCCAAAAAGCAAAGATTTACCGCTTTCTCGCATTCAGGCGTACTCGAGTCCTCGCGTTAAGGCCACGGAATGATATGCGCCTAGGAAACGACAACATAATGCTCGGTTAGATTCGGCCATCTCAACAGATACTGTGAGTAGGATCAGCTGAGTACAAATACTCACCGCAAGAAATTCGCGCGATGGAAAAATCCTTGAGCGCATCCACACGTGCCACTTCCGCATCCTCGGCCTTCAACTGCGCACCATTCCCTGCGGCCCCCGAGCCCCACATGAACAACTCTCCATTGTCCATGCAGACAGCCGAAGTAAACGTCCCGCAGGCGATGTCTCGTATTGCCCTCACGTCAGACGTTGACTGTCCATTCACAACACTCGCCTTCTGAATCCGGATCTCTTGCGGCGACAACACAACCATGTCTGGAACCGGAACGTGCTCGGCGCCAAGCTGGCCTGCTGCCGAATCACCCCATCCGTACAACTTACCCGTGTTCGTGCTGACAATCGTGTGGTAACTCCCACACGCAATCGCGGTCACCATTGCCGATGTTCCGTCTTCAGCAGTCTCTAGATCGTCTACCCACGGGCCTGCGATCTTGTTAGGCAGCAAACTGTTGTCCCGTGTCCCATTGCCCAAAGCGCCAGAGCTCCCAAAGCCCCACGTGAACACCTCACCCTTGTCGCTGATTGCAGCCGAATGACACTCGCCCGCGTCAATTTTCACGATCTTCTCACCGTCGAGAGCCTGCACTTTCACAGGGAACTCCTCGTCTAACTCCGAACCGTTGCCCAGTCGACCGCCAAAGCCAGCGCCAAACGCGTACACTTCGCCCTGCTTGGTCACCACCAGTGTGTGCTCGCGCCCACAAGCTGCTGACTGGATGTCGTGAAGCGCCGTGACTTTGGTCGGAAATGCGCAGCTCCCAGTGTCGCCAGTGCCAAGACGACCTGCCTCCGCCCAGCCAAAGCCGTACAGCTCACCATTCACCAGCACTGCCATCGTGTGCTCGCGTCCGCAGGAAACTTGGGAGATCCCGCCGACACTCGCGCCAACCGTCTCAATTAGACTGACGAAGAAGCTCACCGCAGTCGGCGCCTCGACGGATTCTTCATTACCATGGCCCAGGCGGCCGCATTCTCCATACCCAAACGTGTACATGTACCGGTTGTCCGTCACGAGCGCCGTGTGGCGGTATCCACAGGACACTTGGACAACGCGACGCAGAGACGACGGAAAGTTCAAGAGGTCGATGTTCGAAGACGCTTCTGGAAAGGTGGACAGCGGATGCGATCGGAGATTTGCCAGTCTAGACTCGATTGACGCGCTCGCGATCTGGGATTCCTCGTCCAACGACAACCCGAAAGGTTCGCCCCACACCAAACCGACACCTGGGGCTGGATTACCACGGGCACCAGAAGATCTCTCAAACGAAGATGAGACACTGCGAGCGACGCTTGCAAAGGTGCTTCCCGACACCATCCACGATCCGCTTTGAACCGACGGGATGAGATAGCACTCGACGAACCAGAGAATATCTTGTCGGACAGCAGATGCTGTCAATGCTGACTCGGTGCTCAGGGCTCGCGCTGTCTTTGCGTGCTTGATCTCGCCCTGGCTGTTCAGTAAATCGATGCGATCGTCGCTTGCGTTGCTGCTCAGACTGCTCGTGCTCATCTGTTTGTGCAACGTTCGGGATTTCTCAAACTCGAACGATGCCACTTTTGTCGCAATCGCATTGATCGGGTCGACAGTCCAGCTTTTTGCCACAGTTCGTCGACAGTTCGCATCGACTGTTGCGATCACGCTCAGCCACGTTTGCTGCATTTGACTGATTTCCAGTTGGGTGCGAAGCGAGTCCGACGTTGTCGAAGCTTGCGGTCCTTGGACACCGCCCAGGTGGATCATGAAGTAGATGATGGAAAACAGCGGATGCGACGAAGAGCTCTTCGCAAACTGAGACTGGTTTGCCGGACGGTAGAAGAAGCGAAGGATTGACAGAATCTCCTTCCACTGCTCTGATGATCCCGACAGAATCTCATTTTCGTTGACGCTCACCATCTCCAGACAACGCAGCGCGACCATGTACTCCACAGGGAAAAGCGTTGCAGTCCCATTGATGGTCTCTTTCGCTTCGTCGCAGAACTCCTTTGCGATTCCGCGGCTTTCGTCGGACACACTGGCTGCACGAAGTGCCTTCACGAGCCTTGATCGAACTGTGTGAACTTCTTCCCAGGTGCGTGCGTCCTTCTCAATCCTCAATTCGTTTGGATGGTTCAGGCTTTGTCGAGCTTGCTCCAAGATTTCTGCGAAGTAGGTGCGATGAGATTCTACTTCAGTGAAGTTGTTGGACGAAGGTCTGTCGGTCCTTGTAAACCCAGTCGTCTGGTCTGTCTTGCCAGACAACCGAATCAACTCGGTGTACTGGAGTCGGAAAAACTGCAAGCTGCTCCACAAAAGGGTTGGCTGGAGCCGCATCGCAAGCCTCGGGTCGTTACCTTCGCTTGGAAAGGTGATGTCATTCTCATTTCGGAGAAATTGTACCGACACGAATCGGTTCTCGTGCAAGTTTGGCAGTATCTCTCTCGCCATCTGGGCGTCGAACGCGTGTAGGAGCGCATTGAAGAGCACAGACGGGTTCCCTCGAATGACATGGCGATACTGCGCGATCGCTGAGCCAGCACTGATACTGGAATAATCCAACGCGGCGCTGGATGCAAATGGGCCGAGCATCAGCAAGATGGGGGCGTCAACATTCCAGAACTGGTCCCCGACACACTCTTGAATTGGGCACCGACGCATCGGAAGATCGTCATGAAAGACCCCATGCATGATGGAATCGATGAACTGGATGATTCGAAGCTTCCGTGACTGCCAATGGCTCGTGGTCACGTTCTCGTCGTTGAACAACTGGTACCGGAAGATCGTTTTCGCCATTCTTGCGACGATCTCACTTGCCACTAGCGTCCGGACGCCTGGTTGGCGAGCATTTTCCAGGTACCCGAACACCAGTGGGAGGAAGCGCATGTTGATCCCACTGTCGCGCATGGCTTCTCTCAGGTGGACACTGTCAATTACGTATGTCCCAATGTTGTCGGAGCTGCTGTTCATCACTGCTCCAGCTGTGGCCAAGGAAGATCTGCGACGACGAAGAGCAGGCTCGGTTCGAGCATTCGAGGCAACGTGATCCGACTTTCCGAGGACAGCCGAATCCGTGTTGGCCCTCGTCAAGTACGACCGTGGCTGCGAAGTACCTGGGATCGTTTGTTGAGATGACACTCCAGGCAAATCACCAAACGTGACTAGCTGTGTCGCAAAATCCTTGATGTACTGGACGAACAAGTTCTTCAAATTCTGCTCCGAGGTCCTTGCAAGTGCAGCGCCTGCATCAGCCTTGTGCAAGGATGTTGTCGTGCCGTTGTTCGTGACGACGTTGATTCGAGCGGAGCTGGTCTTTAAATCTTCGAGGCGCCGTACCAGAGGATGCACTTCCACTTGCTGCTTCATCACGAACCCTTCTTTCAGATCCAGCGGCAGCCTGCACTTTTCAGTGTCGACTGATATCACAACGTCGCCGCGGATCGTAGAGGCTGGAGATTTCAGCAAGAAGGATTTCGCTCTCCAATTCTCGGTCGCCGAGCCTGGCTCAAGCTGGTAATAAACCATGTCGAGGTAAGGAATCCAGTGGGATTCTTTCTGCTGGACCAGCTCATTCATGTCGTGTGCCGTCAATACTTCCACGTCGTCCTTGTCACTTCCAGCCACTCTAATCAGAATTCCATGCACGAGCGATGACCGAAGCGACTGCAACAGCACATCGTCGTAACGCGTGGTCACTCCAATTAGCGTCTTCTCTTGGTTGCCTGGAATCTTCCGCAGCAGGATATCTGGGAGCTCACCGTACGGGAACGCGCGCAGCATCTTGGTCAGCTTGAGCGCTTGGACAAGCTCCATCAAATCTCGCTTGTCCATGGACACGACACTGAATCGGTCACTGCGCGACTCGGCTGTGGCCACCACTCGAACACCTCGAATAGAAAACGCAGCAACCAGCGGAAATGCCGGGAGCTTCTCTATCATCTTCGCATCCACAATCTTCTCGGATAGCACGAAGTCCATCATCGCTCGAAAGCATGCAAACTGGTTTACTTCTTTCTTCAGTCGCTTGCGTCCACGCCAGCTTTTCGTGCCGAACTGCACCCGAATCGTCTTAAATCGGAGTTCGTCAACGTCACTCAAGCTACTGTGTCGGGACGCCGCTCGAGGAGATGGCGCAGACACAGACGGATAGCCATTCGATGACGAGTTTGAGGACTCGATTGATCGCTGGTCACTGTCAATGTCCGAGGTGTGGTCGCTTACTTTCGTACTAAGTTTGAATCCGTCGGAGTCGCGCGTCTGGATGGTCGTGAAGAAGATCTCAGCGAGCAGCTCGGCAAACAACTGGAAGTGGAGCCAGATCTATGGTGATACGGGCAGCATTCGGATGTTACTTATGTGCGAATACACAGACGCGACATCCATTGATAAGGCCTACGTACGGTGTAGAGTCTCTTCAAGCGCCGTCGCCGTGCGCTCACGCTCATGTCGTTGTTCTTCAAAGACCTGGGTACACAAAGCACATACATAAACAACAGTCGGTCCGTCAGCTATCAGTCCAGCAGCTCAATTTGCACCATCAAAGCAAAGATGCGCACCGGAAACAGAACATCCACTCGTTGACCCAGTCGCGCTCGCCCATTTCTGGGACGAGGAGCTTCCGCTCGCGAAGAGTCAGTGTCAGCAAGCGCTTCAGGTTCGCCACCCACGCGCGTCGTCCAGCGGCGTTCTCATCTACGAATGACCACGCAGAATGTTTAACAATAATAGCAGCGCAGTCGAGCCAACGCATGGCCGTATCCATATCTTCTTACCGGCGACTTCAAGCAGTATCTCGAGCCACGACTCGGCTTCGTACTTCTCTGAGAAACCCAGTGAAAAGCTCTTCTGTCCGTTCTGCACGTCAAAACAGTAGTAGCCGTGCGAGTGCACGACCTTTTGAGAAATCACCACCTACGCAAGCGAAATAAATACGAATAGATGAGCAAGTGCACGAACGTGAAGAATCCAGCGTCGTCGTACACGCTCCAAGATGCGCAGCATACCTTGACGAGATCGATCTCTTTCATTTTGGGGCTACACGCGCGACATCGTACACACACAATGAATCATTCAATACTCCAACCACCATAACAGCGACACAAACGATACCGCATAAGCGTGGTGACGTACTTGTTGCTGGAGTTCTTTTTCTTGTTGTACCGGAGGAAGCCGTCGTCCGTCACCACCGCTGGTCTGTTGCGCCACAGAATAAAACGTCAGTCATTCTGCCCTCAGACTCCCACGTACACCCAGAAGGAGAGACGCACCTGCTCCTCCACGGACGCAGGAAGCCCGCGTTGCGCTTCCAGACCGTGCCCTGCAGCCGCGGCGCCGCATTCATCCTTCGTCGTCCGATCTCGTCGTCTGGAAATGGAGCAACTTGAAGGCTTTCCGCTCTCTCTTCCAGTCACCTTCGCGCGACCGTACGACCGCTCGAGTTGGCACAGTCGACCTTCGTGCGACCGTTCCACGCTCTTTTCAGCCAATCACAGCGCCAGATATGAAGTGAGAACTACTTTTTGATGCTTCGCCGATTTGCGAGTCGCGCGAACCGAATACACAGTATCCAGCAATGTGAAGTGGCCCTTGCTGTGGGTGAATGGTTGGCCTCGCGTGTGCTGGTGCTTCCAAAGTGCAAACACATCCCTGCTAAGGAGTTAGGGAGGGACTGAATTCAGTGGCAAGAAGCCAGCTTGACGAAGCATGATCATGGCATTCCACTATGGTAGATCGACTGCTTGCTGTTACCTACTGTTTTGTTACATCGTAAAACTTCAGCCAACCATCCCGTTGTGAAAGAAAGCTTGCGGCCTTTTCCTTCATCGATTTCATTCTTTGACATCCGCCCAAGTGGTGACCATCGCAAGGCTCACTCAGCTCAGCCCTTACAGAGTGCTGTACGTCTGTCGGCAAGGTTTGCTCGTAATACTTCTGACGTCGCCGCAAGACCTCTGGGCTGTAAAACCCGTTGCTGCTATGAACGAGAGTGTATTTCGTGCCACCTTCAAAGCGAAGCTGGGGCTTCAAGCTCGTAGCAGTCAAAGTACTGGAACATGCACGTCATCCACTCATCGATCATCCTCCATGAACAGTTAACTGGAGAGCGCTCACCGAACAGAGCAGCTCTCGCTTTCAATCTTTATGCTTCCTATCGTCGCCCAGTGTGCACGACATACAAAACCGCTATCAGCACCAACTCGAGCCCTCAGCAGGATGGCCATGTTGTGCTCCACATCGACGTCGGTCATGCGCATCCGCAGCAGAATCATCGGGAGCGGCTCTTCCGATCCTTGTTCAGGCGTGAATTGATTGTACATATATGCCTCGTAGGCGTACTTGTAGAGCGCGAGGTAGCGGTCCCAGAGCCAGTAGATTGGGATCGCGCGCTTTGGGATCATGAAGCCTTCGCAGACCATGAGGATGCGGATGCCACATGCCCCGACTGCCAACCCGATGATCCTGTTCGAGGACGCAGCGCCGATGACGCGCATGAGCAACTTGCGCGCGAGCATCGACAAAAACAGGTCCAGCAGGAGCACCTAGTAGCTCTTCACACCGACCAGGAACATGATGAGCGACGAGACTGTGGCTGATATGAGCAGGATGCCAGGCAAAGCCGCGAGGTAGTGCGTACTGTTTCGCTGCGTTGAAAAACTTCCACCGGAACAGGTCATATAGTGGGGTACAAATAAAATTTGTGCCCCAGGGTGTTGGCAAACAATTGTGTCTCCCACTTGTGTCCTGTCGCATCTCCTCCTCTCCCTCCCGGAGGTACAATTCTGACAGCTCGTGCAGAATCCGTCCTTTACCACCCCAGGGAAACAAATCTTTGACCCCACACTCTTTGTCTACCTCCTCCTATTCAGATCTAATCACATTACAAACTACACAAGCCATATAAACGGGCGGTGCAAATCTGCTTCTATAGATCATGGGGTACAAATAACTAGTGCCCCTCTCCACTTGAAAATCGATTGCCCAACCAGTTGAGTGATTTGTCCCAGCGTCGGGTCGCCCACAAGAAATGCTGAGCAAAGCGCATCCGCGACGCCGACATCAGCTCATTCCTGAACTTTGCCGGCTCTGCTCACTCTTCCACCGCCAAGCTCCCAGTCTCCACACTCACGACCTCTCCACATCCTCACAATGGTCCAGGCCCGCAACCACGTCCATGCCGAAGAGCAGCGCCAGGCGAAGCGCGTGAAGCTCGAGAATCTGCACGTGACGACGATCCGACCGCTCGTACCACCGGCATGCGTCATTGAGGAGCTCCCAGTCACTCCGGACGTGTACGACACGATATCGTCCACGCGCGCCGCGGTCTCCAAGATTCTGCACGGTGATGACGACCGTCTGGTGGTGGTCGTTGGCCCGTGCTCGATCCACGACGTGACAGCCGCCATGGAGTACGCCGAGCGCCTCAAGAAGGTTGCAGACGAGCTCTCGGGCGACCTGCTCATCATCATGCGCACGTACTTTGAGAAGCCGCGCACGACCATCGGCTGGAAGGGGCTCATCAATGACCCGGACCTCAACCAGTCGTTCAACATCAACAAGGGCATCCGCATCGCGCGCAAGCTGCTACTGGATGTGAACGCGCTCGGTCTGCCGGTCTCGCTCGAGTTCCTCGACACGATCTCGCCGCAGTTCACAGCCGATTTGATCTCCTGGGGCGCGATTGGCGCGCGCACGACCGAGTCGCAACTGCACCGCGAGCTCACCTCGGGTTTGTCAATGCCCGTGGGCTTCAAGAACGGCACGGGCGGCGACATGAAGATCGCCGTGGACGCGGCTGTCGCGGCGTCCTCGCCGCACAACTTCCTCGGCCTCAACGAGCACGGTTTGGCGTCCATCGTCATGACTAAGGGCAACAAGGACTGCCACGTGATCCTGCGCGGCGGCTCGGACGGCCCCAACTACGAGGAGAAGTTCATCGACGCGGCCGCAGCGCTGCTCGCCAAGGCCAAGCAGCCGTCCAAGGTCATGGTTGACTGCTCGCACGGCAACTCGCGCAAGCTTCACGCCAACCAAATCAAGGTCTCCAACTACGTCGCGGACCTTGTGGCCAAGGGCAATAGCAACGTGCTCGGCGTGATGATCGAGTCGAACCTCGTCGAGGGCAACCAGTCGCTGGGCGACGATCCGAGCCAGCTTGTGTACGGCAAGAGCATCACGGACGCGTGCATCAACTGGGATGACACGGTCGTGGCGCTCAAGAAGCTTGCGCAAGCGGTTGCCACGCGCCGGGGTCTCGCTCCACAGGCCTCCAACTAAAGTTATTCGTTGAGAAACAGTCAGTCAGCAAGATAGTATAGGACCAGCACACACATACAAATAATGAACACATACATGATCACATATTTTTTGAGCAAACCACAACTTCTTGGTCATCTTCTTGCTCGCTTGCATGATATTATATCACTCGCCATCAAGTCCCCAGTTATCATCAAAATTGCAAGCAAACATCAATATCATCACCGTCTCTTACTCACAAACACTTGGAAGTAAATCACATGGGGAAACTCTTGCGACTCCCGCGCTTTCGCCGTCCCGCGAGCTTCACGAGCGCTTGCTTCGCAGCCTCAAGCGACTTCGGAATTTTGCTGGGCGACGCCGACGAGATCCACTCCCAGACCACCAACTCATTCCCATTCACGCTGCGACACAAATCATAGACAATCAAAGCATATTGTCAGGATCAGTCCAGCAATGACGAGCACTATGTGTGAAGCGAATTCTTTACTTACGTTTTGGTGTGGCTGTACACACGTGAGTCCTCTTCGACGATCACCACGACGCGCGGCCACACGGACTCACGCAACCACTTGCGATCCTGCGGCGAGACGCTCGGTAAGATGTCGAATAGGTCGTCTCGCAAGTAGTCGGCCGGGTACGACTTGTCCGAGCGCGATGTGCGCTGCAGCAGCGCGAAGCGCACCTCCTTTACGAGGCGGTCGATTAGTCCGCGCTCGATACGGCGCATCACAAATCTCCGATACACCGCAAACAGCAATACACCGAGGAAAATCACAGCCGCGATGAGAGGCGCGTTCGAGTACAGTTGGTGCTTCGCCTGGTACGTCCAGGGCGCGACGCTCTTGCTGATGTAGATCTGGTTGTTCTCGCCTACAAAGATATCCTTGAGGTCTCGAAACGCCAGGTCCAGCGCTCGATTAAACACGTACTCGCGCGGTAGATTGCTCAGCGATCTGCCGTACGAGATCGTCTCGGCAAGCAGGTCCTGAATGTCGGACAGCAAAATCTTTACAGGAGCCGCAAAGTCGTCGTAGTCACGCTCGCCAAATAGCGACTCCCACAGCGACGCATTACCAATGTTTTCAGTCGCCTTCTTCACGACGAATCGGTGAATCGTACTCGCGAGACGCTGCAGATCCTGGCGAACTTCCGGATTTTCGACACAGGCGCTGTTGTGGAGCTCGTACGGCGGCAGGCAGGAAAGAAGTTCGCCACTCGTGCAGTTGCCAAATACCGGACACGCTCGGCACGACGCAGACGAAAGCGAACCGCCAGTGTACGGTTGCAGCGCCTTGGACCGATCAAAGTCGTAGATGTTCACGACTGAGTTGTTCTCATCGCTGTCACAAAACGGCACCACGGGGCGAAAGAGATTCTCAATAGATGGGAAAGCGACGACGAGCACGCATAGCGACAGCGACCCAGTCACGAGCCACAGCAAGTAGTGCTTCCAGGCCCAGCCTTTCACTTGGCTCATCCGCGCAATCTTGCTCGCAGTCGACTCCTTGTCGCTGTCGTCACTCAGCTCCTCGATCTTGACAGCTTCTTCTTCAGCTGGAGTTGAAGAAGCAGCATCGCCATCGTTTTCTTTTGGTGCTTCTGCAATTTCCGGCTGAGCAACGTCGCTCTTCATCTCGTCGTCATCACCGCGAGTAACGAGGCGCTTCCCTGCCGCGGCAACTAACGCAGTGCTGCCCTTCTTTCGCTCAATCACGATCGTGCCGTCTGCAGACTTCCTGTAATCCCACTTTTCCTTGGCGTCTTCAGCAGGGACGGCAGTGTACTTCTTCCGGAGCGCTAGGTGGCGTCGCTGAAGGAATGCTCGCTCTGCCTCATCACCAGCAGGCATAGCACGCTCCGATGGGAACTTGCGCCCGGACCTGGGCGTCCCCGTGTTCATGAGCGCCTGCAGGATCTCATTGCCTTCCACGGTCTCCAAACTCGACACGTTCTCAACGTGCTCGAGATCGACCACGTCTTCGTCTTTCACCGATGTCACGAGCCTCGTCGATCGCTTTGGGAGTCGCGCATCACCACTGCCATCCTCTTCGTCGTCTCGCTTCCGCTGCAACTGGTTCTTCGTCACGCTCATGCTGTCGAAATGCTTCAAAGTTCGTCGACCTCCACCTGCGCTAGTATTAACAGTAGAGTGCGGAGGCATCGAACTGGTGAACGACGAGTCCTGTTGTTCGCCACACAAGTCACAGTTAGACAAACGCGAAAGTGATCCGGCATAGCACACACTCAGAAACACTCACCACTGCGCGGCTGAACATCTCCTCAGGCTTGTTGCTCGTCTCCTTCTCCTGAAACTGCTTTTTCGATGGCCCAGGACTCTTTTTTGAAAGAACCTGCTGCGCCATCGAGTCATAGGATAAGTACCGCCTCGTCTCTGCAGCTGCTGTAGATGCGGTGGCGGGGCTCGTGCTGCTGGTGCTCGCTGCTACAGTCGACTTCTGTCCTTTCTCAGCCTCCACCTTCTTCATGTAGTTCTTCAGCACGTTGGAGATGCCGCCGTCCGTGCTTCCCCGCGACCCCGACGTCCGGCGCTGCTTCTTTGCCAGCGATGCCGACGACGAGACCGACGACTTGGAGAAGCCCACTCGTGACGAAGACACCGATGGCGCTGCTGCAGGTAATGTGCCATCGGCAAACCAGCTCTCCTCCTGCGGCATCACACCCGCTGTCTCTAGCTTGCGCTTGGTGCCTGCCGCTGTTGTGAGAGCGCTGCTGCGCTGTGCCTTGCGGTCCACGCGCACGGACTTGAGGCGCTCCTGCTGTGCCAGCAGCTCATCGCGGCGCATCTTGTTGTACTTGGTGACGGGTGAGAGGAGTGTTGCGCTGCTGCTACTGCTCGTGCCAGCGGAGTCCGAGCCAGCAGCCGTCTTGTCCGCCATCGCGTTCTTCCTCGTGATGATGTTGTGGTTGAAATTTCAAAATGGGGCGTCACAAGCAGGGAAGCCATGTCTAAAAAATTGTCCATCTATCCATACAATCTATAGTATTATGATTTTGTTTTAGAATATTCTGTCTCTATCTGCTCAAAAAGAGGGAGAAATTCTTCAATTTCGACATTGTGACTGTGTCTGCTGGCAAGCTTAAAAATACCAACTATTGCATCTAATCAACCAAAATGAGTACAAAAAAGCGCACATTAAAGAAATATTTGTTTTCTTATTGATCATTTTTGCAATACTGACAGCCACTTGACCCTTTATCCAGTCAGCTTGCTGCTGACCGACCAGAGTGACACTCGAGAGTATGCACACGATGGGCAATTGCTCCTCCCACTAAGGACCACAGCACGTCTCCGCGGTCATCTACAGCGGAAACCCTGTCCATGCGCCGATAGCAAATGCTCTTCCTTCACGTTCTCACTCGCGCTTCCTCCATCCTCTCTCCACATAGACAACATGCGCTGCTCGCTGTTGGTGCCCGCGTGCTTCACGTTGCTGCAACTCTGCGCCGCGACGCCCTACGACCGCGACTCGGCCGTGCGCAGCCTCGCGGTGCTCGGATCGACAACAGCGGAGCGTGCGTGTCTCGCCGTGCTCGTCGCGCCACAGTTTCTCGCCGCACCAGCACATTGTGTGGTGTCGTTTACGCGACGGTCGGGCCAACAGCTCGCGTTCGCGTCCTTCGGGTTCTATCTTGACACAGTGCCACCGGTGACACAGGGAGACTCAGTCGGAAACGAGCGGGCTGTTGTGCCACCACCCACGCGCGGCGCGTTCAACGAGACCGAGCGCATTCGCATCACGCACACGACACTCCACCCGGACTTCACGATCGAGGTCGAGCCAGAAGGCTTCATGGCGAATGACTGGGCTGTACTGCAGCTCGAACATGCACCGCTCGCTACAAACATCACAGTAGCTACCGTCGGTGATAATGTCGGCGATAACGCTGAGACTGATGCGGAGAGTACTGACCGACACTTTCTGATGGAGCCGTTGCCATTCCTGGACGACGCGGTCAGCGAGCTCTCCAGCATGTCGAGTTACTTTGGCGCGGTCTTCGTCGAGAGCGAGTCGCTCGCGCTCACGTGGGTAAAGCCGCTGCGTCTGGACAATCCCGTCGAGACCTGCGGCCTCGCCCAGCCAGTCACCACTCAGCCAGCACCAACACCAATATCAACGACAATATCACCAGTCCCAGCAACAGCAGCCCCGGTAACCTCAACCTCAGCCTCCGGGTCAGCAACAACAGGAGAACCAGAAGACGAGGTACTGCCAGAGGAAGAGTTTCCAGAACCAGTCATCTCCAGCGACATTGTGTGCGTGACGCCACTGAACGAAGACTCGCCGCCACTACCAACCGCCACCACCACTGCCAGCACCAACTGGCTGGGCTCGCTGCTGCTCACAGAGCATTACACGGACCCCGGTTACTTTGTCGCGGGCTTTGGGAGCTCACATGTGGATCTGCCCAACACCCAGTCGTTTACATGGGCTGAGGCCACGGGCCCTGAGTTCCTCGGCAAACCTCTCATCTTAGACACACACTGGGTGAACGTCCAGGCCTATGCGTCACTCATCGGCTACCAAGTCCCAGTGCTCGAGAGCAACATGAAGTTCATGACGGGCATCCGAATGGCGAGAAAGGGCGAGAACTACTGTGGTGCGAGTCTTATTGCTCCGACGTTTGTGCTCACGGCTGCGCATTGCTTGGATGACAGCAACCTGGATGGCAGTATCCTGCCATGGGTCTCGATCAGCTCGTTGAAGACCAGCGGCGTTGAGTATGGAGAGCAGATCCGGGTTATCAAGGCCACAAGGCACCCATTATTCGACAGTGTCAAGCTCGCGAACGACCTCGCGTTGCTCGAGCTCAAGTACCCGAGCGTCGCGGCGCCCGTGAAGCTCTTTAACTCGCACCCGCTGCCCTTAGCGGGACAGATCTTTGGCTACGGCGTCACAACTTCTTGGGGCCTCGTGCTCTCGGATGTTCTGCGCTTCGTGGACGTGAACATCTACGCGTCCAACCAGAAGTGCATGATCGACCTGCAGATGAACATCGACGACACGATGTTCTGCGCTGGCGGACAGGTGGGCAAGGACGCCTGTGATGGGGACTCGGGTGGGCCACTCGTGGTTGCGGATGCTCAGGGTGAGACTGCGCTGCTTGGGGTGATCAGCTACGGCCGCGGCTGTGGCACCGAATACCTCCCAGGCGTGTACGCGAACGTGTCCCAGGGACTCGAGTTCATCAGGTCGATCGTCCCGGAAGTCAAGTGGACTTCGTCGGTTGCGAATGTCAAAGGTCCAGTGGACAAGGGCAGCTCAGCGAGTCACAGTGATGGTGATCCAGTACAGCCAGTGAACCTAGGCACGCCGTCCTCAACTGCGGGCTCTGAGAGAGATGGTGAAACTACTACCAAGGCTGCAGGCACGAGTAGGCGCCAGTTTGCGAACACCACCGACCAGGGCGAGTACGTACTTCCAGACACTCTGGCACCTGCAATCCGAGAGGCCGTGATCGAGTTCCTGATTGGCAAGGACGCACAGATCAGCTCTTCACTGGCGCTCTTGTTACTGGATCCGAGCAATCAGATCGTGTTCCAATCGTCTGAAAGCCTCGCGGCGCTCGAGAAGATCATCACAAAGTTCAACGAGAAGCCACTGCACCAACGGAAAGTGCGGCTCAACGACAACAGATGCTCCAAGTGCTAATAGAGGTCTTCGAGACGTGAGTCTGTGGATGTAAGTAGTGATTAAGTTAACATGTATGCCTCTGTCATCTGAGCCCTCCGTGTGTGTCTCTAGATGCCAATGTGAGGTAGGTACTGAACCCGAAGCTTACCATGGTGTGACCACTGGCACCAGGGAATCTTTCGCGGGGGCTACTGCAGTTTCAGATATTCCGAGAGCCAAGCTCTTCCAGGAGCCGCCAGGTCGCTTGCTTCCAAGATACGACGAAGCAGGATGACCAAGAGCACAGCGACACCTTCATCGCATCTCACGAAGAAGAAGACGACCACGCGACCGCTAAAGTACTACGAGAGCCCCGCGTTCCTGCGCAAGGAGTCCGCGTTTGATATCGCGC
Source organism: Globisporangium cederbergense (assembly GCA_023334245.1). Classification (NCBI taxonomy): domain Eukaryota; phylum Oomycota; class Peronosporomycetes; order Pythiales; family Pythiaceae; genus Globisporangium; species Globisporangium cederbergense. The sequence continues at coordinate 2,552 of JAASGO010000595.1, read as the reverse complement.
TTGGCTCGTGCTCATCAGGATCATCTCATGATAAGAGCCGCAAGTCGCCATCGCCTGCGCCGTGGTATCTTGGCCAGGGTGTCAGCGAAAGCTACCGTCTCGTCGCGACTGTGGCTCGTGCTGTGGAGAAGGCTACGCTGCTCACAAGACCGTTTAGCTGGGGCTATGGCTGGAAAGACGGCGCATTGGCGCACAACAACACACAACGCATCGCGGACGTCAAGGTCATCGCGTTCTTCCGTAATGAGATCGTGCGCAGCGTCTCCGCAGGCAACCGCCTGAGCTTGTTTCTCACAGGTTTGTTGGGTTTGATTTTGTGGACTTTGGTTATCAATTTGGTTGGTTGACCTTTTGTTTCACTTCACGTGATGACAGAGAGTGACCGAGTGTACCAAAGCGGTCGCCTTGCGATGAAACAGGTCGGCTGCGGCATGTGGGCTCCCCGCGAGCTGCACTTCGAGTCGACAGCAGTGAATCCAGCGTCAAAGAAGCCAACGCCATTAAAGAGCAGGATCGTCGTTGTTGAAGCTGGACATCACGCTGGGTACGCACTCGATAGTAAGTGCCTTTCAAACTCTAAGGATACCACTAATGTTAATCGGCTGATAACGATGTTGTGTATGGCTTCATGTTAGATCTGGGTCGTGTGTATTCGTGGGGAACACATGAGTACGGTCAGCTGGGCTTTGAATCTGCTAACATACTTGACGAGAGCAATTCTAAGCCCTCAGAAGAACCCAACAATCAGCAAAGCACCGAAGAAGACACGACAAGCGAACACAACAATAGCGATGCGGAAGACGAGAAACCCAAAGAACCTCAGCCGCGCGTCGTGATCGTCGAGAGAGCGCCAAAGCTCATCCCATTCTTCGCTGACCTCCGCATCACAAAGTTGAGTGCGGGCAACCATTTCACGCTCGCGATCTCAACATTAGGCCACGTGTACTCTTGGGGACGGAACTGCGACAGCCAGCTCGGTCTGGGTGAGTATACATCATCAACAGCAGCAGAAGAGAATAGGTCGTTTATTGCGGTCCCCAAGCGCATCGATGCGCTCGCTCATCTGATCGCAGCCGACGTGTCCGCCGGCGACTCCCATGCGCTCGGCATCTTCGTATCGCGATCCTACATCATCGACGCTTCTCAGTCCTGGCAACCAGGTTCAGTGGATTTCAAGGTGGTCTACTCCTGGGGGCGAGGTCAGAATGGCCGACTCGGACTCGGAGGCTCACAGAATGAGCCTCGTCCTCGTGAAGTCCGGTTCTTCCGAGGCCTGAACGCAACTCAGGTCGCCGCAGGCAATGACCACTCGTTGGTACTTTGTGGGGTGGCCTCGCAATCATTTCTCTACGCTTTTGGTGGGAACAAGTTCGGTCAACTGGGCGTCGCGAGCTTAGAAGATCACATCGACATGCCGAATTTTGTGGCAGAGTTTACGAATATGCGCATCGTGAGTATTGGTGCCGGTGCGAGGTACTCGGTCGCGCTCACAGGTACGTAAGCTGTAGGACTGGGATTTATAGCGAGGCTGAGATCTTACGAGGATGGATAATGTGACAGGCGATGGTGAGCTCTTCACCTGGGGCGATGCGACGTACGGCAAGACCCACCGAAGCGACCTGCGGACCACGTTCGTGCCCTGGAAGATGGAGGAACGCGGGAACGCCAGCACAAATAGCAGCTCGGTGACGTTCCATCTCAGCAGCAAGTTTGTGACGCAGGTGTCCGTCGGAGCGCACCATTCGCTGGGCTTGTTCCGTCTCCGTGGGTGATTTAAGCTTTCTTGTCTACTAACCCCTATGAACTTGTCGTTGCTGACAAGGTTGCTTGTGTATGTGTGGATGCGCCTGTGCAGACGGCGAGATGGATCGCTGGCGGAAGTTTCCAATGGGACCAATGGCGCCGTACCTGCACCCGGATGAGGGAATCCGCACTAGTACGCTTTGTTTGCGCTCTTGCTGCTCTAATCTACGATTGTCTCTAACAAATTCGTGTTCAATGTGCTGGGACATCATCAAGGTTCGCAGTGCATCTGCGAGAGCTCCCAATCATACACAAAGAGTTTGTTTGGGATCTTTGTAGCGTGCGAGACGTGCCACCTCGAGCCCATCTGTCGACTCTGCGCTCGTCAGTGCCACGTGAGCCACTCACTCAAGCCCGTGGCTCTCAGTAGACGTAAAGAATTTCAGAGCTGTGCCTGCGGAAATCCTGAGCGCGTTCAGCCTCCGGTACAACAGCAGGAGGCTCATTCCGGACCACTCGAGAACGAGAGCGACACGCCTGCGACCACCACCTCCATACAATGCGCCTTCGCAAAGCTCCAGTCGCGCATTCCTGAAGACGACAACGTCCTCAAGCCACTACCAGTGCCCAGAACCAAGCCGACGGTGCCTGGAAAGTGAGACGCAACTCATCAACGGCTCCGTACTTACCTGGGGTTTCGTGAGATGTATCGCAAGCGCAGCCATGTTGATGCGCCGTGTGAGGAGCGTCAACGTGCAAGTGAGATTTGCACCGAACTTTGACAACTGAAGCACAAGCTGAATTTGTAT
>JAASGO010000594.1:0-18885 GCA_023334245.1 Globisporangium cederbergense | reverse complement strand
CAAAGACAAACACCTGCGAGCTGCTGATGGCAGTGACCCAGTGAGGCGTGCTCACGCTGTCGTAGGAGATTTCGGTGAGCTTTTCAACGAGAGCCTTAAGCTGTTAACTGTACACGAGCTGGCATTCGTGCAGACGACGAACGACCCGTTGCTGCCGAGTAGAGTTTGATCCCCAAGGGCATGACTGAGACGAAGGACGAGGGCTTTTGAAGACAGACGAGAGCGACGACAACGATGCACTTCCATCTGAAACTCATGCTTGCTTGGTTGGCTAGCTTCTTGGCTTGTAGGCGACTGACTCACTCGGACAGAGAGTACTTGTAAAGTGAGCCGCTGGAGGCATGATGCCGGACTCGTGAGAAATGAGTAGCATAGTCGATTTGGTGATGATCTATTTATTTCGCTAAGCGCGGTACGACCTGCATTGCCTCATGGCCCACGAAATTCTCGTCCTTCTTGGTGTTCTGGGTTGAGAGACTGCACCTTGGCGCGTCGCATTCCGTCGTCACCTCTGCTGATTCGGACTGCGTTTGCGTTGACTTAAAGGATGAGACTGTGCCAACACACGTGATACACTCAACTATTGCTCTTCTTAGCAGCGCCCGAACACAGGACTTTATCCGAGGCTTTCAGGAGCCAATTAACTGCGCTGACTGGCTGGAGCAAAGATCACCACTCGAAATTCTTGACTCAGAAGCGCCGGCCGCCTCTGACCGAGTAAGGAGTTGACCACCACGCGCGTCAACTTTCTTGATGGGGAGTCGGGAAATGAGTCAAAAGCGGAAAGCACACGAGAGGGCAGTGCCATTGAAAAGCACTTTCCGATACAGTGATAGTGTGGAGAGAGGACCTTGAGATGGTTTCGAATCGAACAGATTCATGTTAGGCTCAACTCGGTATCCTCAACCGTGGGTGACGTCTGTAGAGCACCACCAGTGCAGAGCTCAATGGCTAATGGAGAACTGGAAAACCTTTGGTCCACCGCCAACGCATTTTGCTATCCTTTGGTCCATGAGCGTTGGGTTCAGTACCGCCATTGAACTCGAATTTGTGGAATGGCTCGCCATTGTCAGTCAGGAGCTCATCATCATCCCCGCACGATTAATCGATTGATTGGCTTGCGCATGTCTCTGTCGCCTTGTGTCGCATGCGGCTTCGTTTATTGTTATTTTTGGTATTTAGAGCTTATCTTCTCGCTTAAGTACGGTGCGTGTGACACACACAGTCATCCGTAAGAAAAAAATTGCGACGTGGAGTAATCATAACGCATCTTGGATGTGGCCATCATCATGAAAAGTTTGCGTTGAATGCTCCGTTCCCAAGTCATTCAAACAGCGCGCCATGCAAAATGGCGGTAATGGCGACGCTGCTGTTTAGCGCCGCGCTCAGCGCAGGCGATCTGAGCCAGCGAAGGGACGCTTCGTAGATCTCACTTTTGTTTCCTCGCTCCATCGCTGGCGCATAATCAGAATGCAAACAAATCAAACCAAAAGCAGTCTCGACTGGACGCTGGACAGATTTCGGCGAGCGTAAACACTCCGTAAAATACCGTTTATTTACTTCATTATTTCGTAAAGTATTGCCGTGGACACTTCAGAATTAATCAACTTTGGCGATAGCAAAATGATGGCAGCTACCAAAGCTGAATTCCATTCAACGCGGAAGGTTTGAGTGTGAAGCATCAAGAAGAAAGTCCGTCATCAAAGCGAGGTGTACGAAGAGTGGGGCCGAAAAAGGAATCAGAAGATTCGTTTATGAGCATACTGCTTTCTAGTTTCTCAGTCTGAGTCCAATCGGATACCGATTGGATGGAGAAACAAGCAGCTCTTTTTCCTGCAAAAACGAATACTCGAGGAGACTTGATAAACCGAAGTGAAATCTATCCGTAAATTTCGACAAGAACAAGAAACAAACAGCAAAGCCCGAAAGAAGAGCGAGCAAGCGAGCGAGAAGAGCTGTCCAGCACAGACAAACAAGCAAGCGCGCAAGTGCACAAGCAAAACAAACAAACAAGCCAACAACTCAGCGCAAACAAGTCTCCTCCCTCATTTGGCAGAGAAGACGAGAGAAGTCCGACGCAAGTGGCCGTCCGTTCCATTTCCTCTCTCTCTCTTCATCCATCCATCCATCGCTCTATACTCCTTCTGCGCGTGTGCGCATCCGTCCGGCATTACGATCCTCACCCTCGTCGGCGCCCGCCCCCACAATGCCGGACGCCAGCGCCCCAGTGAGAGTCTCCAGCCGCCGCCATCCGCTCGAGCGGCGACGGTCCGCGCCGTCGTCTGCAAGCCGCAACATCACCAACAAGCCGCCGTTCAACAACATCTACACCGTGGGGCCGCACGGTCTTGCGCCCGATAGTGAGACCGAGTCAATGCTCATCAACAACAGCACAAGCGCAAACAACGTCACAAGCAACACCACAAGCAGCTTGTTTGCGACCAATGACGAGTTTGTGTGCTACGGCGACCGCGTGTGCCTGCTGTGCGAGGGTCAGTTACTTGCGCTCACGCGCAAGTTCAACCTCACATACAACCAAATGGCGCTGCTCGGTCTGCTCACGCTCTGCTCGGGCGGCATGTTCGGCGTCGCGGGACTGCTCATCTGGAAGAAAGGGCTGCTGCGCAAGCGCTACGCCGCGCTCTTCTCAGACGCCATCTACGCGGATGACGACCCGGCGGTCGGGGCCGCGAGTGGAGCCATTCCGGCCGAGGACGGTGCGACTACGACGCTCGCGGCCCAGGCCCAGGCCAGCGGCAACGGCACGATCTACGGCGCCAACCTGCAAGAGCTGCGGTCCACCAACATCTCCAAGCGCGAGAACGAGGATTCGACGTACAACGGCAACTACACGGAGAGCCGGCGCAGCAGCATCGCCGAGACCGCACCCGGCAGCACGGCCAGCATCGCGGACGGCAGCGGCAATGGTCCCAACAAGGACGGCAAGAACGACCCGCGCAAGCCCGTGACGTTCCGCATCTTTGAGTACGACCCGCGCACGCAGAACATCATGCTCGAGAGCGTGGGCAAACCCGTGCGCTTCGGCGCGCATGTCGTGGTCGTCCACGCAGCCACGCAGCGCGCGATCCGGTACAAGCCTCACCGCGGGGCCGTGACGCTCAGCAAGCCGCTCAAGAACCTGCACTTCCAGAAGGACGTGATGACGAACCTCCCGAGTCTCCAGAAGTCCAGCATGTACAAGGGCGTGGTGCTCAAGAAGAAGACCGAGCGGCCGCAGAGCCTCACGTCGCTGCTCACGTCCCGGCTGCGCTCGCTCACGTTCGCCAACTCGAACGCCAACGGGAATGACAATCCAGCCAATGACAACGGACCACAGAGCCTTACAGCCCAGCAGAGACAGCCGCTGCGCCACACGGAGCTGCCACCGGCGCCGCGGTCGATGCCTATGTCGCTCGACATCGCGCACTCGTCCTTGCGGCCGCAGTACCGCATTCGCGGCCGGCCGCGGTCCGACCAGAGCCCTGGGGACTTGTCGGTCCGCCGGGGGCGCAATGCACGCGCGATGACCACGACGGACCAAGTTCTACCGCCACCGCTGAGCTCGTCGTCCTCAATCAGCGAGTTGGCAGCGAGTGGTGGTAGTGGCTCGCAGCAGCACGAACGGCTGTACCGTCGGTTCTCCGAGTCGTGCGTCACGCTCGCACACGACATCACAGACTCAATCAGCGACTCGCTGCACCGGCAGCGGGACCAGCGCGAGGAGAAGAAGCGCCTGAAGCAGCTCATGAAGGACCTCCCCAACATGTCATTCTCGCACAGCGCTGGCAAGTACTTTGTTGCGACGATCCAGCCTGTGCAACACAAGAGCCTCAAGAGCGTGGCCTCTGGTGCCATTAACAGCAACAACATCAGGGGTACAAGCGGTGAGAGCACGACCACGGGCAGCGGCCACAGCAGCTTCCATATGCTCAATGCCGCTGCCGAGGAGAGCTATCTGCGTTGGGGCGCGCCTATGTCAATCATCGCGGGCTACAACGGCAAGGCGTGCGGCATCCGGCCGCGCCAGTACTACAAGGACTGCCAGCTGTACTTGACGACCGAGACGTCGCAGGCGACGATCATCCCGCTGCGCGAGGATGGCGACCTACAGTCCATGGCGAAGGAGTCGACACGCCTACTCGCGCACATTGAAAAGCGCCAGGTGCAGTTGTCGGTTGGCACGTACAATGTGTGGATGATGCCGCGCATCGTGAGCGCGTTCACAAGTGTCTCGCCTAAGAAGAACACGCGCGCGCGGCTCATTGCCGATGTGCTCCCACCGTGCGACGTCTGGGTTTTCACCGAGTGCTTCGACCACCGCGCGCGCGAGATCCTGCTCGACAAGCTCAAGGCTGCCGGGTACTTTTACTTCTCGCCCACGGTCGGCCACAAGCGCCTGAAACGCGAGAACATGCGCAAGGTGCTCAACGGCGGCGTCGTGCTTGCGTCCAGGTACCCGATCGTGACTGTACGCATCAAGCTCTTCAAGGAGGCGTGCCTAGGTGCCGACAAGCTCGCGGACAAGGGCGTGCTGTACTGCAAGATCCTCAAGGACGGGTTGCCAGTGCACATCTTCTCGACGCACTTGCAGGCCTGGAGCGACCCGGCGTCGCGTGCCATGCGTCGCACACAGATGGTCATGATCGCAGATTTCATCCGCGCGCTGGGCATTGACGAGGTGAACGACCCGGTGCTCATCGTGGGTGACCTGAACGTCAACTACTGGCTCAACAAGACGGACCAGGAGTACGACGAGATGCTCGAGATCTTCAACGCACGCGATCCGTCGGTCGTGATCTCGCAGCGCAACACGACGTCGAATGCCATGGCCACGCGCGACTTCAAACTCACGCGTCAGTTCAGCTTCGACCCGCGCCTGAACGCGCTCGCGGCCGACGGGCTCAGCACGGACGGTAGCTTGGAGCTGCTGGACTTTGTGCTCTTTAGCAAGTCACACCGGCAGCCGTCGTCCGCCAAGAGCTGGATCGTGCCGCTGACCACGAGCACGCCCTGGAACTGGCGCAAGCAGCCGCAGTTCAACCTCTCAGACCACTACCCGGTCGTGAGTTCCTTCACGTTTGACATGTGAGATCGAGGGTATGCAACGCAGACGACGAGTGTTGGTCGACGCAGACAAAATGGTTGGACGATCGATGTGAAGCGGCAGGCAAAAGGTGAAGAAAGAGAGGGAAGTGGGTGGTTGTATATGTAGACAAAGCAAAGCAAACAAAGCGAATTGATTCCGATGGAGGAGAGAGAATAACGGAGAACGAAATGACAAGAGTCTGGTATTTACTGTATGAAGAACTCGGTTGCAGTGACGAGTGGTCTTGTCTGGGGCTCGTGAGATTGTCAACGACGCAACTGGTTGATTTGCGTGCTTGTTGGCGTTAGTTGTCTTGCTGAGCAACCCAACAAACGCAAGTTGCATGCGATGAAGGAGCTTGCTCCATCCGGCCTTTGCAAATGCCTTAATTACGAGCCCTGGAAGAGCTTTGATCCTGTAAAATCTATCGTGTGCTGCTGGATCTGATCCACCACAAGCACAAGTCGCATTGTCCCCTTTCCCCCCATCTTGTCTTGTTGAACACTTTGCCCATCGAATTTTTTTCCATTCCACTTCAATCACATTGCTGCTACACACGCAACAAATGGTCTTCTCTTGATGTAGCCACCATGTAACAAACCATTGAGCACGCGCATTGTGCATCAATCCTGAGCCAGTCAGCCAGTCAGCCAGCCAACGCCATTCATCCATTTGATCGCTTCCTCTTGCAAGTAGGTGTCCGTCTTCACCCAGTCACTCGAGCTCGAGGCGCAAATGTGCGCAAGCGAATGTTTCGCAAATTGCTTGCTGGATTTTTCTTTCTTGTTGAGAAACTCGGGGAAGGCGAGAGCGAGAATGATATCGCGCGGTTGTAAGCAAGCAAGCAAAAGCAGATCCGGACAGGCTAAGCAAGCAAGGAGCGGGCGCGCAAGTTGACCAAAACCGCTGACTTGACTGGCGCGGGAACGGAACTGAACAGCTGTAACACGTACTGTACAAACCCTAGTTACTCACCTCTATATACAACGCTTCGCGCAGTAGCATCAACTCCATGTAAAAAAGAGCCAAACTTTACTTATAAAGGTAAAATTACCTGATAGTAAACGCAACGATGATTTACTCATTATGACAAGCAAAAAGAACCCGCTCGAGGGAAAGGGGAGGGACCGCAAAAACGAAACGAATCGGCCACAGCAACCGCAAACCGCAAGCAAGCACAAAGCAAGCACAAAGCAAGCACAACTGGCCTCCACGCGCAACACACGTGCGCAATTCAGCAACTTGTTTCCGCAGGCAGCGTGCAAGCAAGTAAACCGAGCGAGCGTCAGCAGCCAACACATTCGGCAACGATCGCCCGCATCAGCACGCAGCAAAGTGCTGAAGCCCTCGCGCACCAGCTTACGATCGATCACGCATTACCGATTCCTTCCCCCGCAGCAACAACAGCACCACAGCAAACGCAAACGACCCCCGCAACATACGATCTTGCCGCCATTTGTTTCTTGTGTGGTTCGATTTGATTTGCGCAGCAACACACGCAACTAACGCAACCCCCAACACACGCACAATCGCACGCAAAGCGCAAGTGAAACCGCCGTCGCCATGGTCTTCGGCCGCAAGTTGTCCAAAACCACCACGAATAGCGCGGCTGAACTCGAGCGGCCGCAGCTCACCAAGTCCCAGAGCGCCGACTCATCCAGGAGCTCACTTGACAACACCACCAGCTATGCCACGCGCGACTCGGCCAACATGACGACCACCAAGATGCGCAGCAGCGCCAGCGCCGGCGCACTCAACGCGACGACCACAACCACAGCCACGACGTCCTCGTCCGCATCCTTGCTACACAAGTTCCAGGGTGAGCGGGCTGTGTCCACATCCGCATTGGCCTCGTCCTCATCCTCAAGAGGCCGCGAGGGCCGCCGTGGCAAACCCATTGTGGTTCGCTACGAGCAGTCCCCAGCGCTGGACGCTGCCCGACTGCAGCGCGAAATGGACGCCCTCCTGCTGTCCAGTGGCAGTGGCGTCGAGAGCTCGCAGCGCACGTACTCGGTGGACCACGACGCCGACGACGCACCTTTTGACGTTGAGTCGGCCATCTCGGGCTTCATGGCGTCCTTCTCGCCGACCCGGGGCAGCAAACAGACCAAGTCCAAGAAGTCGGGTAGAAGCAGCCGCAGCCAACGGAGCTCAAACACTTCGGCCCTCGGCGCCCAGCAGGAGTTCCTCATGAGCAATGCATCGAGGGCATCCACCCCGGCGGTGCCGTCCTCAGCCACGCGCTCGCGATCCAACACGCTCCAGCGGCTCTCTGTGGGATTCACCGGAAGTGGTGGTCACCGCAGCTCACAGCGCGCCGAGAGCAAGGCCAAGAAGTACGACGTCGAGTGGCGCAACGACCAGGACTGCATGTGCTGTCAGGTGTGCTACGCCATGTTCACCAAGCTCTCGCGGCGCCGGCATCACTGCCGCGTGTGCGGCGACCTCGTCTGCGGCGACTGCTCGAACGATCAGGTGCTGCTTGTGGGCCGCTTCGAGGCGCCCAAGCGCGCCTGCGTCGCCTGCGTCACGCTGCTGCAGGTCATGAGGCACAACGGCGACCCGCGCGTGTTCATTGAGGGCCAAGGTATCAGCAGCAAGGCTCCATCAGCCAGTCAGACAAATAGCAACGCGCCATTGGCCACGCCGCGGTACCACGACCGGCTTGGTGAGGTACAGCGCGTGATGGCCGCAGGTAAGAAGTCGGAGCGCCGCGGCTCGACGCAGAGCGAGATGTTTGTAGTCTCGAGCAAGTGGCTACGCGCTTGGCTCGCGTTCACGCGGTCCACGGACGGCCCCAACAACCAGACAGTCGACCCGTACAGCAATGGGGACAGCAGCAACTTCAACAGCGTTAACAGCAGCAGCCCCAGCAGCAACGGTGGCCTAAGCGCGCCACCGCCGGGGCCGATCGACAACATGCCACTGCTGGAGCTCAGTAAGGGCAAGCTCGTGAAGCGGCCCGAGCTCGTGCGCGACGACAACGTCGGAGGTGACGAAACAGAGGGAGATGGCGACTACCAGCTTATCTCGAGCGAGGTCTGGGAGGTGCTCCAGCGACTCTACGGCGGCGGGCCGAGCATCCGTGTGGTGAGCAACGACGGTTTCCGTGATTGGATCGTCGACGTGTACGCACTGCTAGCGAACGCGGCCGTGCACGTGGCGATCCCGCCCACGGTCGAGAACGTGCTCGTGACGCGTCACGAGGCCGCGGTCGTCATGCGTGCGTCCTACATCTCGGTCGAGAAGGCCGCGCTCATCTCCTCGGGCGGCTACGAGTCTGTCAACATTCTCTCGCAGAGCTCGCGGACCAGCTTTAACGACGGAGGTAGTGGACGACCCAGCATGAGCAGCTCATCAATGAAACAGCTGACAGATAAGGGCGCGGCCACGGACCGCGGCTCGTTCTCATCCCGAGCGAGCCAGGTGCGCGTGCGGCCCAACAGCCCGCAGCACTACGAGTCGCAGCAACAGCAACAACGCTCGAGCTCGTCCATGATGCGCGCATCCGCAGGCAAGCAGCAGGTGGACGCCGCCGGTGAAGACGCGAGCATCCGCGATAGCAGTGCGGCCACGGCGGCCAACGCGTTCGCCGTCGCGATGAAGCAGGCGCGGCTCAACGCACAGAAGGCCATCGAGGACCGCTCGCGCGCACGCACGCAGCAGGTAGAATAACTTAGAAGAGCAATGGCTAGTTGTGGTCGTCACGCGTTGTTTGCCAACGCGTCCCAAGTACGGAGCAGTAGCGAGTGAGAGATGAGTGAGTGTTGATCGAGTGTACCCATCTGAGACTTGAATACAAGTATCTTTTTTGTGACAAAAAGTGCAGCCATGTCCCCGAAACACTCCTGTCCAGTCATTTTCTCTCGTGGCACCACCACGCTTCGTATCTTGCGAGTCAGCAATAGCTACCTCTCCCTAAATTTAGCCGCTCGTGAGCGATCATGGTCCTTGTCCACCACGTGAGCCTTCTGCACGCTGTTGCTGGTTTCTGCACAGCCTCACGACCCCTCAAGTGCTTCACGCTTGTCTTGAACGAGCGATCTGCATGAGAGACCTGGGCGCCATCGCCACTCCTGTGACTCTCGAGGATGCCCGCGCCGTCACGAGTCAAAATAGCGAGAGTTTGCGACGGCGCGCGAACCTCTATGGCGTGTCTTCAGCCAAGCGCCTCCCTCAGGTGCTGCTCCTGCCCGAATCTAGGAAGGACGCACGCGTGAGGAAGGACCTGCAGCTGCTCGCCGACCGCGTGCCGTCGGTCCACGACCATCATCACCAGTGCCATGTGTACGAGGACGAACTCAATGACCTCAAGCACCGCGAGGACCTGGGTCTGCGCCCACCTCTAGACCAGATCCAACGGCTACAGGACCTCTTCACCACTGTCGCGAAGGACTTGCGTACCCAGAACAACCAACAACATGTTGACCCAGGCATGGATACGAACCATACGGTAAAGAGTAGTATCACGAAGCGTGAGTGGCGCGTCGGGTACAAGAACAATCCGCACGGGGGCTCGCGTGGTCCTCTCAGCGGCATGTTTGAGCCGCCCGAGGCGGTCCGCGAGTGCGTACTCGTCGTCACAAGAGACCCACTGGCACTGCAGCCCTCGCTCGCCATCGCGTACCCCGTGGCGCCCATGAGTCCCGAGAAGATCGCTAGTGAGATGAAACCTTTCGACGAAGAAGCTGCACGGGATGCCATGGAACGCAAGACGAGCGTCCACCGGAATACTCGAGGTAGGGTTAACCAAGAGGACAATGTAGAGGAGGGGATCCCCTGGTGTCCAGCGTCCTACCTGACGCTCCAAACCAAGGGCAAGAAACAGAAGAAGACTAAGAAGAGCCTGGACGTCAATGGTGGTATGGGAGGAGCAATGGCGCAGACCCACGCGCTGCGCAAAGTGGCGACGTACGGCCTGGAGAAAGGCGCGTCGCGGGCTCGCAAAGCCCCGCTCGCACTCGACGACTCGTGCGTCAAGAAGAAACAGAGCCTATTGGCGAAGGCTGTAGCCTCGTACGCGCGCATCCGCGAGCAGCTCGCCCGCAGCAAGGACCCAAAGCTGCGTTATTCCTTACCCGTGGAAGATTTGTCCAAGAAGCGAGCTTACCGACTCGGACTCGAGCCTGTGCCTTCGACCTTTGAGATTTCTGACCAGATAGCAACAGCAGGGTCCCAGTCCAGCAACAATCCTGCCTCTGAAGTTACCACCAGCGAGAATTCGTCATTAGGGTCATCTTCGATTGTGCCAGTTGAGAGGCTCCGCTTCCGTCCTCGTTCAGCTGCTGGGAACGTCCCTTTCCGCTCCTCAGCGCTGAGCAATTCGCTTTTGTCTTCCAGCAGTAGCTCTTACTTCAGCGCCCTGGAGCCGGCGCCGAGTGTGGGCAAAGTGGCTGGTGCCAAGCGACGACCGTACTCGGCAAGCGTCTGCTATCTGAAGAGCTCCACCATCTACTGCGTCGATGCGCCAAGCAAACAGATATCGTATTCTAATCAGCATAGTCAGTCGAGTCTTCATGATCACGGCCAGAGCGAGCAGCAACCCGAGGGTGCGGACTTTGGTAGCGTGCTCGACAGGGAGCGGCGCAAGCGTCGCTGCAACCAGGATCAGACGCTCGTCATGCTGTCCAAGTGAGTAGCTCCTCAGTATATTGACGCATGCAAAGAGAGGAACTAACCTAGGTGCTGTGTATATCCTACGACAGGCGGGGCCTGTTCCACAACCTGCCGGTGCCGCAGATCTTTGCGCGTTTACGGCGCGAGTCACTCAAGAACCTCACACAAAGGCTGCAGTACGCGCAGTTCGAGAAGATGTCCATGGAGGAGTACATGAGCAGCTGCGGTATGCAGACGATCGTCGGCGATTCAACCGGCGGCCCCGAAACTGGTGCTGGCGCAGCTTTGGTGGCTTCAATTCAACCTGGAGGTGGTGCACCGAACATAGCGTTAAAGATCAGCTTCACGGCAACTGCGGCAGTGACGAGTTGTACTAATGGTGTTGGTGGGATGCCACCGACTTCCACCATCAGCAGCTCGCTGCTGGCGACACGCAGGATGCTCTTCGTGACGCGCCAGCAGTTCCACATCGCGCTGGAGGCGTTCAACATGGCGCCCTCGGACGTGAACCTGCTCTTCTCGGCGCTCGACGTGGAAGTGGAAGACCGCATCGTGCTCTGGGAGGTCCTGTGCGCGGTTGAGAGGCTCCAGGACGGACACGCGCAGCTGCGGCGCTCGCGCGTGCAGATCAAGGCGCGAGACCTGCCGAAAGATCTCGACCTGCTGCGCAATTCGTTCCGGATCCCAAACGTCACGCACGCTCCTCTCGAGGTCGGCCGCCAGCACGCGACTGGCGAGAACCCATGAGTAGTATCCACTCGCTTCTTGAACTAGTCGATGGAGAAGGCCAACTTGCTCAGCACACGATGTAGCATGTCAGCTAACCTCACGACGGTCGAGCCAGCAGAGCCAGTGCTTCGCTTCACACAGATATACGAAAATGGATGAGAGATGCTGAACGGCAGACGAACGCGTGTTTTGGTTTTGCCTCTTTCGATTTTCTTCTTCGACACGGAAGCGTTCATGACTGCCTGACTAGAGATAAGCTTCACAATGCATCGTTGCACTCGCGCAACTTTAACAGATTCTCCACAGATAGCCCGCAAGCGATTCGAAGCATGTAGTATCAGCAATCCTGTTCAAGTGGTGATATCCAGGCGGTTCGCACGGATGAAGATCCCGTGGTCTGGGGCGCAGCTGAAATACTACGGAAACAAATAACGAAGCAGCATTTCGTCAATCAACCAAACTTCCACCCTGCACTTCGCTTATAATACCGTGCGTGAGTGCGAAGACAATATACAAAAAACAAGCGTACCTCGATGCCTTTCACGGTTCCGTTGTTCTTGCCCTTCTTCTCGCACAGCTCAATCCCGATCCACGTCCCTGACGCGAAATTGACGGGACCAACGTAGCGAACCACACCGGGGACGCTGCCGACGTTGATGAACTTGCCAACGCCGAGCACGGCGCCTCCAACGTTGACGAGGTTGCTGTTGTTCGAGTTGCGACGCTGCCCTGCTGGTCTTGGTGTCGAGCTCCGATCTCTCCTGGCCGAAACGTGCGATCCCCTGTGCTGCTGTTGCTGTTGACGCTGTATCCCATTCACATTCGACGGGCTTGCTTCATCGCGTCGCCCGTGCAAATCTGTCAGCGAGTGCATCGATGAACTCCGTTTGCGTCGCAAGATGTGCTCCTGCGAGGCGTCGTTGTTTATCCTCTCGTCATTGTGCTCTTCGATTACAACAGGCCTTGACGAACGTCCTCCATTGCGAGGACCTCTGTTGTGGGCGGCGTGTAAGCTCATTGGCGGCTGGGAGGCATTTGGAGCCGTCAAACTGTTAACAGGCAGCGAACGACGGCGACCGAGGTTCACGTCCTTCTTGTTGCCTGTCATACGCTCCTCCGAGACGCTACGCTCAAAGCCAACGCGAAGGCGCTCAGGAATGCTCTTCAAGTCGAACAAGACGACGCCCTTCGGGGTTTGCTCTCGCACAGACGAAGCCTGGTGGTAGTCATCTTCAAGGCTATTACTTTCCCCCTTGCTTGCGTCGTACGTCCGCATGAAACTGCTCTTCTTCAGCGACGATTTGTTTGGAATGACGCCCATTGCCGCAGTAATTGGGTGCGGCTCGGACGTTGGTGCTGCGAGTCGTAGAATGCCGTCAACTTTGGGGATCGCGGTCGATGATGATGAGTTCAAGGTAGAAGTTCTTCGTCTTCTTCTGTTCCCATCACGCTGTGCCTCTTCAGCTGCCTCAGCCTCGAGCGACGATTCCATGTCTTGAATGAGCTCGTTGTACGCCAACACCTCTGTGGCACACGTACTCGCCTTGCGGCTGAACATCGACGCATCTGAGCGCGAGTACTCGAAGTTTCCCCACGAGAACTGCGAGATTTGAGAGACGCAGCTTGACGTACGATGCATCCCGTTCGGCAGATTTGTCTGGTCGTTGGCGATCCCAAAGCGGAACAGATCGAAGACCTGCTCGTCCATCATGACTTCGTCAGATCTCGGCGTAGACGGGCTTGAGGTCTGCGCAAGATCCGTTCTGGTGGTCACAAGCGACGTGCTCGGCGAGTTCGTTGACAGCTGACGGTCGGAGCTCTGGGAAACTGGAAAGCCGACACTACGCTCTTGGTTGGACTGACACTGAGACGGGATGTACATCGTCGTCTTACCGTTATTGCTGACGACAACGCCACCACCGCTGGTGGTATACTGTTCCGAATCGGATCCCTCGGCATGCTGCGCCTCGAGGGCTTCAAACTGCTCGCGCAGCTCTGGGCACTCGAAGCGCATCTTGCGAGTCAGCGTGCGCTGTTCCAGCTGCATGTACTCTTCTTCGAACGCATTCGGCTCGGACGGATCCTGGACTTGCGGCTCGGTCTCTTCTCCTCCATCCTGATAGAGGTTCGAGTCATCATCATCGAGAACCGCTAGCTCGTCTTCATACTCGTTTTCGTTGTTGTTCTCGACAGGAGCGAACGCCAAATCGTCGGGCTCTTCTTCATCATCGTCGTCGTCAAAGGCGCTCGCAGGGACAAACTCGAGCCCCATTTCCAGCAAACCCGAGTCTTGGCCTATGAGTGGGTACCACTCCGGGCTGCAGCTCACAATGCCGCTTCTGTTCCCTGAAGCATTCGCCAGGTCATTGTCGTCATAGTCGTAGTCGTCGTCTTCAGTGCTGCTCTTGGAGCTCCGATCCTGGAAGAACTCGAGCAGCGACACTTTCGCCGTCGACACGGCGAGGATGCCGCACACGATCTCGATCACCAACTCCGTGTTCGCCGGCAGTGACGCGGGTGACGAGCGGCTGCCCAACGGGATTGAGAAATGGCCACGCATCAGGTTCCTCGAGTTGTCGTCGTCGCGACGCCAGATCGGGTTCTTCATGTTCCCGCCGACGTTGCGGCGCGACTCAAAGACGTCGCTCAGGTACTCGTGGCGCCAGGACAGATAGCATCGGATGTGCAGGCCGTGGCGATCGTACATGGACTCAAAGTGCGACCGGAACGACAGCTGACGCGCCTGGTAGATCCACAGATGTAGCACGCCGTCGGGCAGCAGCGCGTTGCTCTGGCGTCTGCTGCGACGCTGGTGGTGGCGGTGCGAGCCTTCGACCGAGAGCTGTTTGTGCATTGAGGCGGTCAGTGCACTCATGCTCGGGCCCATAGTCTCCCTTTGTGAGCTGGACTTGATCGACCGTGACGCCTTCCTCGTGTTCTTCTTCTTTAACACTGTCGATTTGTCGCTGGCGCTCGCAGTGGGGATGTCGAAGTGCAACTCGCTCGTGAGGAACTGGTCAACGTCATCGTGTTGGCCCTGCTCTTCGGGCTCTTGCTCCCGAGAGTGCAGGAGTTTTTTCTCAAGCTGCTGCTGGCGAAAGAACAGCGCCTTGAGCGCGTCTTCGTCATCGTCTTCTTCTTCCTCATACTCTCGATCTTGCGGCTCCGTACTGTCGCCACTGCCGCGGTCATCTACGAGCTCGTTAAGTAGCATGAGGTCCTGGAGATCTAGTGGACCCGCGCTCACACCGCGCTGTGCCTCCTCAAATTCGCCATCGTCATCACTCTTGCCGACTTCACTGCTGCTAATGTGCTCTTCTTTCAAGCGGTCGAAGGCGCTGAGTCTCGGGTTCGCGATCGTCGGGCTCCAGATCTCGCCCCCCTCCGCTGAGGAAGACGAGAGTGACGACAAGGACGAGAGCGAGGACGCCGCTTTGGACGCGTGCGTCGCGACGCGCGGCCGCAGCATAGCGTTTCGTTCTGCTCTTGTAGCTCTTCACGTGCAGGCTCGCGTGTAAAAGCGATTGTGTGGACGACGGTAGCACCCACCCACAGACCAGCGATGGCTGGATGGCTGGATGACTGGATGAATAGATTCCGCAGGCACGCGCTCACTCACTCGTACAGACAGCGACGAGAGAAAGGAAGGAAGACTAAGATGGAGAGCGAGCGGACGGATGATGCCACGTGCCACTATCGCTCGGGGCTTTGTGGGCTGAGGCTGTGGAACGCGGAATGGAAATGCTGGCAGTCGCATGCAGGAAGGTCCCTTTCTGCCCGCGAGCGGGCGCAGTCGTGCTCACTTTGGGATTACTGTCTGCCCGCGGTTCGGGGGGTCGATGGAGCTGCGATAATGCGTATTGGGTGCTTTACGACCGAGATTCTACACAACGGTACGTTACTGCAAGTATACGGTATTATTATGTAGATTAGAAGGGTATTGTATATAAAAAGGCAGATGGCTCACAGATTGTATGGGTGCGGATATGGATCCAAAGGCGCTTCAACATCGAAGTGTTGAAACGACAGCGCGTTGTTGGAACAATAGAAAACCTGATGATTTGCATGATCCGACAGCGTTTCGACGGGCTGATTTGAACTGTTTGACCTGGTGGCACAAAGGAGATTGGATCCTGATAAATTGCATACCCCAAAAAGCCGGAAACGGTCGCAAGAGGTGACATGACGCTTCTTGCTGCTATTTTTCTATTCGAACGAGATAGCATAGAGTAGTCCTTCCTTCCTTGTTTGGCCGGTTGGTTTACGCCACGCATTCTGTTCCATAGGCTCGATTCAGCTGGCAAAGCTGGCCATTGCACCCATCGGTAACCCTGTTAACGGACAGCTGCAGTCTGTTTCATAGGCTGCCTTCTTGTCTCTTTTAGCGCGTTTATCATCTTCATCATCTTTTGGGTTGCTGGAGGCGAATATCACATGCGAATGAGAATGGCTGGGCTGGAGGCAAGGAGCTCTTTTCAAAGGAGGTGGTCAGGAGCCTGAAGCCGATCTTCTCATTTGGTCCAATCTCGAAGCGGCGGATCTCTTTCGAGTGAGTGATGCTGCATCGAGCTGCTGCTGTGTATCTGTCCAGTTGACTCGGACTTGCGTGGGGATATTACTTTTCGTTTGCGGTATCTTTTGGTGGCTGCTGGTGTTGATCCTCTTTCAAGTTTCTTCTTGGCGACTTCTTCGTGAAGTCCTGGTGCGAAATCGTCATCCTCGTCCACGATCGTTCGCATGAATGACGCACAACGCGCTCAGACGTTGGTCAGGCGAAACGGAAGCCCACCTTCCAAGACCCGACTTGTTTCGAGTTGCACGACAACATCACACTTTCAGTTCTTCTCGGCTCCGCACAGCAAGGCTAACCACCTTTTTGATAAAAGAGGTATATGGATTAAGAGTATTCTTGCAGCTCTTGGGCAGCCTGGACTGGCTGGGTAAACAAACCAAGGGGCTTTCAAGTGCCGCGTACACAATGGAGACTCGACTCACTCGAATGGACAAGCAATGGGCGAAATCTCATTTTCCTCCTCCAATAATGAACGGCTGTCAGTTCATTGTGAAAACGCGAAAAGTCGCGGCGCTTGAGATCTTTTCATGCTGCCTTGCGTTGTTTGTTGGTCTCCTCTTCCAGCAACCACACAGATATCCAAGAGAGAGCAAGGGCAGCAAGACCATCGACCCGATCGAGCATCTTCTAGCAGCTGCCAATGACAGCAACATGCCGCACACTGGGCCTTATGGCGCTCTATCTGTTGCTGTTCGTGACCCTCGTGACTGCTAGTAGCAGCAGCTCTGGTGCCTCATCATCGACTGCTCTCAGCAGCTCAATCGATCGCATCAGCGACTACGACGAAGAGATCACCGAAGTGCTCACGAAGCTCGAAGAGCAGGTCGAGATCGCGCTTGACAAGCTCGGGAGCGCGGCCGCCGAGATCGATGTTGACGTGATCTTTGACAATGACGGCTCCGACTCCGACTTGACGCCTCAACTCCAAGAAGCAGTTGACGAAGAAGACGGGCGATATGGTGACGACGAGTGGGTCGTGATCGTGCCGAGAACCAACAGCGTTCCAGTCCCAGTGCTCCCGTTCAACGACGGTGACCTTGAAGCCAAACAGGAGAATGATGGCGAGCGCGGTGAAGCCACTGCCTTCGCAACGAGGGACTCGACACCGCTGGATAGTGATAGCGTGGCTGTACCACAAGGCACCCACCGCCGACCAGAGTGGCAAGAACAACAGGAGAAGCGAGACGATAGAGCGGACTGGGCGGCGTACTTTGCGCCGAATGGCTGGGGCGTGGACAGCTACCGGCAGTTCGATCAGCGGCAGCTGCTCGGGCCGCCGAACTTGGCCGTGCTCACGGTCATGACGTGCATCGCGATGCTGCTGGTGTTGGGTGTCTGGTCGCTCTCGAGGCGCTCACAGCGGCACCGCGCGGCCGAGCGCCAGAGCCAGTGGGCCGCGTCAGTCGAGCTGCTCGATGCCATGCCATACTTCGACAACTCGATTGTATGAGTTACCAGATTTCATGTTTACCAGACTGATTCATTGAATTTCAGTTTTATAAAACAAATAATTATAATTTTAGCCTATGGTGTTGAGAAGAGGCTCTATTGACGGCCTATGATTGGTTTAAAAAATAACAATGATTGGCTTTCAACCGCGGCAAGCAAAAATGGCCACAACGCAAAAATGAGCATAGCGCGCAAGATGAGCGACGAGTTCAGCGACGACGACGACGGCTTCGGCGACTTCCTGAGCGAAGACGAGGAGGAATGCGCGCTGCAGGTACAGGAGATGGCAGCGCTTGAGCGCAAGATGAAGACCGTACGTGTGCGCTTCTTTAGGGACCGTGGCTCGCTGTGCATTGACTGGCCACGAGCGACAGAATGAGGAGCCATCGTAGACTCACTTGGATCTAGCATGCTGTCTGTTGCCCGGCTCTCTATGCACGTGCATGACTGTGTATGATTCTGGCAGGCGGGCATTCGTGACGGCATTGAGTTTGGCAAGGAGGACACGCTTCAGCAGGGTTTTGACCAGGGATTTGCGGTCGGCGCGGTGTCGAGCTACCGCTTCAGCGTGCTGCGCGGTGCATTGAGGTGCGATAGCTATATGCTGATGGCAGAAGGCTCCATTGTCGACCAGTGCGGTAATTCACTATTGATATGTTATGGTGAACAATAGTGCGGCAAAGGCGTGTGGTCTGTTGGAATCGCTGGAGACAGAGGACCAGAGCGCGTGTGAAACCTCGATCACAAATCTCAAGGCGCAGGAGGTCAAGTGCGCATTCCCTGCGTCAGCAACAGCCACAACAACACAGCTAGGATCTGCTTCTGTCGCTGAAGTTGCTGGTGTGAGTGGTGAAGAAGTGATTAGCAGAGCCCAAAGCTTACTCGAGAAGCTCCAGATCAGCCTTTCACCCGCAGAACTCACCCCAGCAGCGAGCAGTACAAGCGTGTAGAAAGTTTGCGCGCTACGTATACAGAATAGATGACAACGTGAATAGACCTTGAGCAAAGTTTACAGTGTACACTGTGGACGAATAGCTTTTGGTATCTGCTTTGCCGTAACTTTAGCAGATTCCTCGTTACTCGGAAGTCAGACTGCTACGACAGTAAGAAAACCTAGCGAGGTATCAGAAGGAAACGTAGCGCTGGGAGTAAACACAGCAACACTTGGAGATCGGTTGACTTCGCTCTTCAAAGTGAGCTATCGCGCGTCGCTGAGTTGTGCCAAATTGCTCGTCGTCGTGTTCTCGCCTGGCCTGCGTCGCACTAGATCCTGTTCCCAACACCAAGAAGTGACGGTAGTGACGTTTGATTGTAAGCCGACGCAAGCACTAACTACAAGTGTGCATTGAAATACCCGCCAGTGAGCTTCCCATGACAGACAGACACCATTGCGAGCGCTTTCGATGCGCATAAGTCGAAAAAGATGATTGGT
>JAASGO010000593.1:0-18950 GCA_023334245.1 Globisporangium cederbergense | reverse complement strand
GTAGATCTCACGATGTCGCTCGTAACTTTCCGTTTCTTTCTACTCGACTGCTCTTCGATCGAACCCGATGCCGTGGGCTGTGCTACTGCACAAACGGAGTGTTGATCAATAGGTTCACGGCCTCTTCACTCTCGGCGATGTGTGTCGCGAGGGCATCTCTGCCGGACGTGGTGACCAAATCGGCACGAATTGCGATGCAGCTACCTGGTCCCGCGGCAGTGAGCTCAGTGGCAATAGGAGCAATTGAGGCCTCTGCTAAGGCGACGTACACCTTAGCGCCGTTTACGACGAACGCCTCGTCCGAGCAGAGTGGGACATGCGCCTCATCAGAGCAGAGCGGAACACGCCTAACGCATTGGCCACCCGCTGTTTAGTGAATTTGGATCGCATTGCGAGCACGAGGAGGGCTATAACTACCATGTCGAAGGTAACGGGGCGATGAGTGCGTCGCGGCATCTCTCTCGTTCTTGCCGTTGTCGTAATGCGAAGCTGGTTTTCAAGAGAAGAACGCGGCTCTTCGATCGGAAACCTGTGAAAATGAATGGTAATTTGTCTCGTCTTTGAACGGAACGCGATTTTGGTTGCGTTTGCTATTTGAGTGGATCACCTGTGATAATTTATGCTCAGACATCCTCTTTCCCTCTGTATTTCTGCTAGTCGCGACAGTGCCAAACCGTTTTAAAGGGCAGTGAGAAAAGAGTCAGTTCTGTCGCGAATGTCGCGAATGCGTTTGTTGGTGGTGAGTGATTGTTGGTGTGGCGCATTTCTGGGACGCGAAGTGGTGGCTGGAATGGTGGCTGCGTCTGTTGCTGCCTGCGCCTCCTTTCGTACGTACACTCGCTCAGCAAGTCTTCAGCGTGTGTCCAGTCCATTAGTGACAGCAAGTCGGTCCGCCTCAGCCGTTTTCTCGGGGGCGACACTCACACGATTGACTGATTGACTGCTTGACTGCTTGACAGCAGCCCCCTCTTCCGCGAAAGAAACGAGCCACCGCGCCAGCATTTGCCAATCAAACCAGCGAAAGAGAGAGAGAGAGAGAGAGGGGATGGAAAGGAATGCGCTTTTGGTCCGTCCACGTCCACACGTCGTGAGCATAACCAGTCGTAGCCGTCGAGCCCGTCCCTACGGCTCTCTTCATCTCTATCGTGTGTTACTGGACACGCGTCTTTGAGCAGCTCACTTGAGAAATAGACAGAATCACCCACGGCAGCTTTCAGCATGCCGTCCAGACCGCCGTACACGTACTCGCGCTCGGCCGACCAGCCGTACGCGGTGGAGATGCATCCGCTCCCGGATGTCGAGAAGGCCGCACTGCTGCATGAGGCGCGCTCCGCCTACCGCAAGCTCTTCTCGGCCATCACGATTGCCAAGAACGGCTCGGAAGCCACGTCCGTGGGCGGCTTCAGCGACGCGAACCCAAACACCAAGTCTATCATGATCTGCACGACCACGACGGTCTACGGCACGCTTGATGAGGTCGCGGCGCTCTATGTGACCAACGATAGCTCCATCGTGCTCGACTTTGCCGAGTCCAAGCGTTTATACGCGCTCGAGACGCCGTCCAAGCACGCGCCCATGCGGTATGCCGGCGTGCGCTGGTCGCGCTGGAAATCGCCTTCCAAGCTCGTGAGTGACCGCGACCTGCTCTACATCGAGTTCATGGACGCGTTCACGGACCAAGAGACCGGCCGGCGCGGCTGGGCGCGCTGCACCAAGTCAATCGTACACGCGTGCTGCCCCGAGTCGCAGCACCCGTATGGCCCTGTGCGCGCCGAGCTCTTCTGCTCGGGCATGATCCTGCGCGAGACGGACAAGTACGGCGTGCTCGAGGTCTCGACGCTCGTGCACCTCGACACGCAGGGCGTACCGGCCTTCCTGGCGCAAAAGGTGCTTAACAGCCGCAAGAAGACCGCGCAGAACGTCAACCACGTACTCAAGCTTGTGCGCCAGATGAACGGCGACGCGAACGAAGTGTTCGCCGACGACATCACGGACGACCGCGCATGCCGGTCCTGCAACGACCACGTATCCAAGTGGACGCGCGCACGCCACTGTCGCCACTGCGACGAGATCCTCTGCAAGAAGTGTGCGCTCATCTCGTACGCCGCCACGATTGAAGGCAAGACTACGCGCATGTGTGTGGACTGTGGTACGGGCAAGCGGCCGCTGCCCAGCAGTACCAGGCAGCAGCACAGCAACAGCCGCACCGGCGCCAGCGGCGGAATCTCAGGTCTAGACTCGACCGACTCGGGCAGCAGCAACAGGCACCACAGCAGCAATCCGCGCAAGTTCAACCGCGATCACTCGAGCCGCTCGGTGGACACCGAGTCCCTCGACAGTCTGCGAGGCGAGGACGCCGACGCGACGCTCGACCTGCTCGCACAGCTGCACATCCGCGACAGCTCGCTCTCGTCCACCAAGAGCGCCGAGACCACGACATCGTCCAACACTTCCACTACCGGTCCTGCTACAACTGGTTCGCAAGAGCCACTGCAGCGCATCCAGCCGCGACACAGAGGCGCGTCGATCCCCGTGCAGGCGGCGCGCAATCCCAAGCCGGCGCCCATGGACCTCTCGTACCTTAACGACCTTGTGAGCAAGCCCAAGCCTTGATTGATAGATAGCTATTGGAGAGTTTGTCCACGTGGGAAAGCCATATTTATTCAGCACAGCACTTTCGTCCGTCGAGAGCGAATCGAAGAAGCTCGCTCAAAGCCCTACCACTAAATCCTACAGTGTCGATTGCAACTTTGCTGCTGTGCTAATGGCACTCTTGAGGAATGTCCGTGGGAAAATCTGGTCCTGTGAGTGGGAATGCATATGAGGTCGTGGCTGTTGTCCGCATCCGTGAAAATGCTAATAGTCTACCGGAGCAGTGCAGTGCTGGAGCGAATGGCAGCGGGTAATTCAGATGCACGAGGGGCCAAGTCGGGCTAATAATTAGGGTGTTCTTTTTCGTTTCGCTTCGACCTTGCAACCTCAGTGGAGTGAGTATTTGGAGTACCTAGAGGTACTTACTCCCCAACTAGATGGCTGCTCGCCAATAAAAACAAATGTAGTGAAAATGCAAATCTACAGTCCCACAGACAGGTACTAACACGGACCTGGCAAGCCCCCAACTGGACTTGGGTTCTTGGGGTCCTTAGAAGCTGCTATCGCTTGGGCACAAACCGTCCTTCGATCGGTCGGTCTTCACTGCCCAGAAGAATGAGCACAAGCAGCTACGAGCGGGCGTTGACGCTCTTGAAGTTGGACAGGTACGACAGGTCCACATCCCCAGTGGGCCGCTTAGCCTTGTAACGCGACACGCCCAGGTTGATGAGCTCCGGAGCTTCCTTGGGAGCCAGCGGCACAGGTACATAGCGCGCCGGCTGAGACTGAGACTGGTGGGGGCGGGTCTGGGGCTGGTGCTGCTGCTGATGCTGAGGCTGTGACTGGCGTACCTGCTTCTGACCCGAAGGTTGGCGATGCAGTCGCTGGGCAGACTGCTGCCTGTGAACCTGCTGCTGCTTGTAGACCTGATGCTTCTGCTCGACAGCGTGAATGGGTGGCGGTGGTGGCACCGCCGCTTTGGCCTCCAGCATGGGTGTGGGGCTGTCGGGTCCCGCGCCACCGTCGGTCGAGCCCGAGTGGCTGTGCGTCGAGTCGCTCAGGCGCTTGGTCGAGCGATGTGAGGACGACGCACTCGAGGTCTTCCGAAGCAGCCTGCCGCTGTTGGACGTGTGGCCGCGGTCAGACCGCTGCGACGACGAGTCCGTGTACATGTCGATGCGACGGTCGCCGCCCTCGGCCAGGAACCGGTCCACGCAGTGCATGCAGATGCGGTTGAGCTTCTTTCCGCCTTCGATCGCGCAGTACACAATGTCGTTGCAGCTCTTGCACAGCAGCTACAGTTGTTACAAGCGACACGCAATACCGTTAGTTCTCTATACAACAGCCTCCTTTTGAAGCAAAACAAAGAATGTTACCTCATGGCACTCGCGGCACTTGCGGTGGCCGCCCATGCTCCACTTGGGGAGCACGTCACCGCAGCCAAAGCAAGCCTTCTCGGGCTTCGCCGGCATGATCTTGGTGAAGTCGGCCACGAGCGAGTCGTTCGCGGCGCGCGCGAGGCGGATGAGATGCTCAAGCAGGTGCGCGTTCTTGGCCTTGCGCAGCGCCACGAACTTGGTCATCCAAGACGGCACACCCTTGGTGTCGCAGTCGTAGAGCGTGATAACATCGAGCACGCCCGGCGTGTCGCTCTCCGTGTAGATCGTGCCGGAGCAGCCCAGATGCGCGCGCACGATGCCGTGCGAGTTGATCAGAGGCGGGCAGCTGCGGTGCTCGATCGACTGCGTGCAGCGCGCCCAGCCGCGGCGCCCGTTCTCGTCCACGAACGTGTCCATGTACTATCGGTTCATATTGGTACCACACAACATACAAGTCAGTCAAGCGCAGTGTTGCCATCAACCAATTGCACATACGTACGTACCTCGAGGTAGCAAATGTCCCGCTGGCGGATGAGCTTGGAGGGCGAGTGCCAAAGCGACCAGCGGAGGCCGCAGGAGCGCAGCGGGTGCTCTGCGCTCGGCTCCAAAAAATTGTAGATGGCCTGCGACTGCGCGAAGCCGATCGCGGCGTTCGTGCGGTCGCTGAAGAAGACGTCCGCGACCTCGGGAATCGTCGCATGGATGCGCGAGGGCACGCAGATGATCGCGCGCGTCGAGCTGTCGGACGACCGCACTTTCGTACCGAAGCCCGAGCTCATGACGAAGCGGATGTTGGAGAAGAGCGCCTCAAACTCCTCGCGACCCTGCGCGGCCAGCTCCTGGCGCTCGCGCTCGCGCAGTGGCTCGGCCGTGAACCGGATGCTGTACTGGTCCGTCACCGCGTCGATCATGTCTGCGTGTCTGTGAGTCTCGTGTCTGTGAGTCTCGTGTCTGTCGGTCCTGAATTGCAGAATGGGCCACCACCGTCAAGCGAAGGGCTCCGATGCCGATACCGGGATTGTCAAGTGCGTTGACGTGCAGACAGCGAATATACGAGAGTGGAATGCGCGACGTTAGAGAAACGCCAGCGAGTGGTCTTGAGCCTTGTACTTCGCTTCCCTCACGCGACGACGGTCTCGGAACAGATTGAGTGAGGAGCTACGGGACCAGCTGGTATCGACGCAAGTGGCACTGGTGCCCATCCTCCATCGTTCCGCCCTGACGACTGTACGCACAAAAAAGACAAGCGTGCAGTAAATTCGTGACGAGTGAATATATCTATGTATAGAATGTACGATTATATTATATGTAGCAGGAATAAAGTGGACATTATTATACATTATTTATGTTTAATATCATAAACTGTAAGGATTCTCTATAAATTTACAAAGGAACTATAATTGTACTGAGATCACTTGCGACGCTCTCGGATGGTCAAAGATAAGCGACAAGAGGATTAAATCTCAGCAGCGAAAACCAAAATATATGAACATTTTAGCCAGCTGCGTTCGCATTTGCGCGCTCCAGTGGCTTGAAAGTGCTCCGACTATTTAATATAATAGCAACCTGCAAAAACAAAAGAGAGAGAGAGAGTGAGAACGTCTCCAAGTACACTACTACCAGTGTTCAATAAAAAGCTGACGCTCTATGACGGGATAGGCGGACTCTACCGGATACCATCCCCAGAGCGAGCGAGCGAGCGCAAATCTCGGGGAGGAAAATGGGGCGCGACCTCCAAAGTATCACTTCGGAGGTTGTTCACTTCGCTTTGTGTATTGCTCTCCCAGCCCGCTCGCAAACGTTTAGTCGGATATCTAGAGTGACTTTGCCAATTAGTCAAAGCTGTCTGGTTTAGATCGGCCGACAGATAACAAACGGGATCGGCCACGCGAGACAAAGGTTGCGATAGCCAAATCAATTGCAGATGTCCAGAGAGAGAGTGTTGAAAAAGAAATATCGGTATCGAATCACCGCGCTAGTTAATGGCTGCGAGCAGCCAACACATTATTAAATCGCCATGCATATATCACTATATTTTGCAGAGGAGCCTTGCTTTTGCAAAGGCATCGCAATCGGACTCGAAATCTACATCGAACTGCAGCTGGGTGGCAATCTGGCTTGCCACTGGTTAGGGCATCGTGCGCATGCTTGCAGATGGTTTTGACTCATGACCATTCGCGCTATCTTCGAGCATAAAGGAATCAAACACACACAACTTGGATTCACATGTTTCTCTAAATATTATCTCTTTAGAGAGGTTCTCAAGCCAGCAACTCAATTTGCTTGCTTGTTTGTGCACTGCTAAATGGCCCCTGTTCTCGATTCGCTCCTCAGTCCGACCCCGTTTCTGGCGCGACCTTGTGGTCAGAGTGACCTCAGTCGCACACCTCGCCTGGACACTCATGTTAGGCGCGTTTGTTGCGGGTTGTGCCACTCAGTTGTCCTTGATCTGATGGGATAGCCATTAGTGCACATGGAGTTGCCCGCCCATGTTGGACACTGTATGATGCTCCTGCAGTCACACAAGCCGTAAGCAAACAAGATATCCTGGCGTGGTGCTTGTTTGTCGGCCCGGATCAGAAGCGCAAGCCACGCAAGAGGCCAAGTAACGCGTGAGTCCTGAACGGCAGACCTCCAACGCATGCACGTGGGCAATAGCCAACAGCGCGTTTCTTTTCTGGGACCGAGCGCATTGGTTGGCTCAAGGACGCTGCTGACTGACTGCTTTTGGCTAGTTTGTTTGTTTGTTTGTTTGTATTTAGCTGGTGGGTGCGGACGATATTTCTGAAGCAGCAAGCACTTGCGAGCCAACCTTGGACGAATGGTAATCCATCCTCGCCTGCCCTCGCCTCTACAAGATATGGTCGGGTCAGGCGATGAACGTTGAAGTTTATGCTCCATCGTCGCTGCCATAGCTCTTTGTCTATCGCTCTCTATGGGATCTCATCGATCAGTCTCGGATAACCGTGATCCTCATCCGTAGAGGACAAGCAGGTGCGACTTGGCCAAGCAAGTCGGCTTCCGTTTTCTAGGAACCCAAGTTGAAGGGAGGCCCGCTGTATCTGCCAGATGGCAGGTGGCGGCTCAAGTAGATTTTCGCTGTGTCGAGTGTGTCTATTCGTCACGATGAACAATTGACTCAGCGCACTATGCTTGGACTCTCGCCTGGATGAACGGATGAACAGCAGCGGAACCCCTTTTCTTGGAAGTGGACGTCGCCGCAGCGTCTCTACTGGCGAACCCGCTCGTGCTGTCCACATCCATATGGAGTTGGTGGCTTCACGTCCGTCCATCGGACGTTCATCCGTTTACTTCGGACCGCTCATTTGCTCGGTCATTGCGGCTGTTGGCTGTGGATCTTTGTGAGCTGCTTGCTACTCTACGACGAATCGCGGCCTTCCTCTACTCTACTGAAGCCAAGTGCCTACAGCTTTGTCCAAGGTGTCCAGCCCAGCCTGGCAAAATGGTTCAGCCCACGAGAGCCTCTCACTTTTCACTCTATCTGTCTCTCGCCTGTCAAGAGGTTACAGGTTGTATGTTGATTTTTCACCCTCTCTCTGCGTGTCTGTCTGACCGAGTTAACACATCTTACGCGGGCCTGTCCTGTGTCTTGTGGCGACTGGCGAGCGCCTTGGACTCGGTCCGGCACTTTGAAAACAGTTCAGCGCGAGCAAGCGGACTGGAGTCTTGAGAGGGAGGACAGCCTCAAAGAATAAGGATTCCGATCTTGATATTTGCTTCAAGTTGGCTTGTCGAGGCACGGGTTTAACAGGATATTATGCTTACAGCACCGATCGCCTGTCCGTCGTGTGCTGCCTGCATGTGAGGCAATGGACAAATGGACGAATGAGAGACGCACCGACGTCGCTGAGATAGACGGACATTTCGGACGAAGGCCCATGGCTCCCTCCACGAGCGTGTTGAGAAGCCCAAGGAGCAGCGCTTCCGGAACGCCAGTCCGCCTTCTCAACACTTCGTCTTCAACCAAGCGATCGCAGCGACACGCCCTCAATGTGTGGCTGCCTGGCGGTATCATCAATCATCATCCACGACGAGTGATAAATACGGTACGCTCTCACCCTCTTCATTCGTGGCGGGATCAAAAGTTAATGCGGCCAAAGTCTGCGGGTCCAATCAATCAGCCAAAGCGCCAAGTAAGAAAAAATCGAGGCCACGTCTCCAATATTATTAGTAACGTGGCGTCATCCCACTCACTCGCCCCAAGGCTTCGCTCTGGAAAACGAAGTGTTGGCATGGCCCAATAATTTCGGCCCCGCACTTCGCTTCAGTTTTTTTGGGCAACTTCAAGGTAGGTCATCAGAAGTTTCATCGATTTCTAGCAGCCTCCTCCGTCGTATTGATATTTAACTACTTGAAAGTGGCGTCCTGCTAAAATAATCACTTGCGGCTACAGCTGCTCTTACTACGCGAAGTGTTCTTCTCTTGGTGCTGTTCTTAACTCTTACTTGTAGCTACTTAGATAGGAGAGGTCGAGGCCAACAACAGCCTCGGGTGTCGGCTTCTCCTTCTCTAGTGTTACTATGCGCTCCGGGTCGCGCGCGTACGTGCTGTAGCCCTGCTCCGAGGCCGCCTTCAGGGGTCTCCCGGCCGCAAACGGGTCCCGCTGCCGTCTCCGGAAGCCCTCGGGGCGACTGGTACCCACACGCTCGCTCTTGTGGGACCCTGTGGGGCTGCTGTCGTCGCCGTCCAGGCGGATCCGCTCGGGCACGCCCTGGGTCTGGCTCCGCTGGCGCAGCATCTCGACGTGATGCTGCATGTTGAGCAGCTGCTGCTGCCGGTGGACGGGCTCGCTCGTCGACCGACTGTTCTTGTGTGTCACAAAGTATGCTGGGGGCGCTGCCGCCGCTGCCGCTACTGAGCCTTGGCTACTCGTCGCAGTGCGAGGTGTCTCGACTTCTCCTGGATGGATATTCGCACAAGGGTTACAAGAAAGTCAGGACATTTTGTTTGGAGGGAGGGCAATGATAGGAACATCATCACTTGCAACAAAGAAGAATGAAGACAACGAACGTACTGCTTGACGCGCTGCTAGCGCGCGACCGGGACGAGACCGAGTCCTCGTCGTCCATGCGCGTGAGCTTCGTACCGTGCTCATCGGCACACGCAAAGCACGCCTGCTTCTTGCCAAGGTTCTCCACGCGGTAGTTCTTCGACACAATCTTGCAGCACTTCTTGCACATGTACTGTAGCATACAAGCGGCGACAACAACACACAACAATTCATGTGAGTTCCAAAACGGCCTATAACAAAAGCAATACTGCAGGCAAAATGTCCGATAAAAACGTACGGCACTGCAGAAGTGGCAGCGCTCCTTGGACTTCCACTTGGGCATGCGGTTGGCGCAGGCGCCGCAGCGCGCCTCGGATTTGAGCTGCTGCGCGACCGAGGCCACCTGCTCCTTGGTAGCGCCTACGAGCAGGCGCGACATCTTGGCGTAGTGGTTGATGAGATCGGCGTTGTTCTTGCCGCGCGCCTTCATGATGGCCGGTGCGAGAATCGACGGGATGCGCGTGCGGTCCACGTTGTAGTAGAAGAAGCCGTCGAGCACACCCTGCTTACTCGTCTCCTGGAAGAAGACGCCGCAGAAGTAGAGCTGCCCACGGTTCACGTTGAGCGTCTTGGAGAAGTCCGGGCAGATCGTCGTCTCGATCGAGTGCGAGAGCTTGGCCCAGCCGCGGCGGCCGTTCGCTGCAAAGAAGGGCTTCATGACCTCCAAGTAGCAAAAGTCCTGGCCTTTCGCGAGATGCCGGTTGGGCGACTTGAAGAGCGACCAGCGCAGCCCCGTGTACTCCAAGGGCGTGCTCACTGTCGCGCGCTGCAGCACTGCGAGCTCGCGCGACTCGGAGAAGTCAAGCACCATCTTCTTCTCGTCGCTGATGTATAGGTCCGCGATCTCCTCGAGCGTCGCGTAGATCTTGTGTTGGTCGAGCAACGTGATGTACTTGTCCTCGTACTCGAGCGCGCCCCGCCGGCCCTTTGGGTCCGCCTTGTTGTCGCCGGCCTGCGTGCGGTGCAGGCGCTCGAGCAGTTCCTGGAACGCACGGTCGCCGAAGCGCACGAGTGCGCGCTGCTCATGCTCCTCGAAAAAGTCCGCCATATTCGATCTGTGGGCTGTGCTGTTAACAGTAAGTCTGCAGTTGCGCTTGCGTCCGTCTGCAGCTTGTGTGTTGTGTGCTGTCTGCCTGCTTGTTCGCTTGCTGGGAGACAAGCAAGCAGCAGCCTTGTGCAAGTGAGGAACAAATTGGCGAGTGCGGCCTGCTTGCTTGCTTGCGGACGGATACTGTAAGTAGGAGAGGCTGGGTTACTTTCTGCTTGATTGGCGACGCAACGAACTGCATGTCCGCGTCCACTTTGAGAACACAGCGCTCAGCAAGCAGACGGATGCGTAGAAAATGAGCAGTGTGCTGAAGAAGCCGAAGAGAAAAAAGCGACGAGCCGCATACACAACGCAAGTGAAAGCTGGCTTTCCTATGTGCAAGCGGTGCTTGCGCGTTGGAATGGGAAAATCGAATGACGTCAATTTTGCTGAACTCTTTGCGCACAACATCGTCAAACAATGGAGACGTTCGACAGCCCTCTATAGACATACTCGGTGTGACGATTTTTCTACCTACAGATGTTCCAGAACGAGAGGGAAAAGAACGAGTACACAGAGCCTTGAGTTTGAGAACCGTCGAGTTTCAGTCAGTCGGTTCTCATGTTGCCCTGCAAGAGGCTTACTGTGAGAGAGCGAATTCAATTCAAATGGGGCTCATCTCTTCGGTTGCGGGACAGTAGTTGTCTGTATGCGCATCCAGAGTAATGCTGGTATCTTTCACGAGTATTTCTATGCAAAGTGTGCTGATCTTTTGTCCTACAATTCTTCCTCTTTCATGCACTACCACGATATGCCTGCAGAAATGTTTCCATTGACAACTCTGTTGAGGAGTGGGTCCACTAATCCAACTGCATCAAGTTCTTTTGTGACCGCGAACTGGATACCTCGACGGCGCTTTGTGTGGCTCATGGGCTGCTGTTGCTCCTGCTGGTGTTGGCGAAGATCGCAATGGACCGCTCGGGATCTCTGTCGCACACACACACATACACACACACTGAGACCGTTTACCAGACAGATTACGTGGGCAGGAGCACAGGTCCAGCCCAATGCGCCCACGTGTCCACCACACAGACCGTATGAACATTTGCATGGCGATACTGGCTCGCTGCTGCCGATGCTTGTCACGCCGAGCGCGGGAAAAGAATCCCGTCAACAGCGTCAACAGGGCAGGGCTGCCCTTGAAGTCTCATTCAACAACATTATTTGGAACTAGCCGATACGTTTGATAATAAACTTTCTAATGCACAATATCACGAGTGGGCCGTGAGTGTTGAGGGCGTCTCAGGATTGTGAGATTGTGAACCCACGCGCCGCAAACACTTGTGTTTACATTAATTACAGGCTCACTTGGTTCGTGAGAGTCGGTCTGTCCATCCCTTTGTCCTCACTCACACAGAGCAATTTGCTCCGACAAACAGCACTCTGCGCACACAAACGACAACACCGCGATTTGAATCATTCTTCGCTCGTCTGGTCTGCATGGACGAATAATAAGTTGGATGCTTGGGATGCCAGTGTGCCTGTGTGCCTTGGCGGTGACTCAAAAGCAGCTGGTGATCCGCAGGGACACGCTCTGGACGTCTTTGCAACGGATCGGCCACTTTGTGTGTCCACTCTTGCTGTCTGCTGCCACCCAAGTGGACGATCCCCAATCTTCACATCAACCGTAGAGACAACTGACAGCCAGTCAACCCACGCGTGAGTCATGAAATTGTTCACGCTTGACTCGTTCTGAATGAAACTGTACGCTTGCTTGTCGCCACGTGTCGTGTCGCTGCTGAGTTGAAGTCGAACCACTCTGACCGCCACTCGACACGCAACGCATTATTGACGGGATCACTTGGATGGATCGGCAACAACCAGCAGCTCATTTCAAGCCAGAAGTTCAGAAAAGAAGAGATCAGTTAACCACACACGCGATCACGGGCGATGGGATGCGGCTGCAGTGATCGGCCAGATCTGCTAATGGCATTGGCTCACTTGTCCACAAGCGTCCAAGCGAACGAATGGACATGGTGACCGCCGGTTACCGTGGTCACTGACCAGCACGTTTTGAATCGTTCATCATCATTTCGCCATAAATTGATCAGTCAGGAAGGCAGCATAGCCACACCATCTCTCGTTTACAGGTATATACTTGCGTACACATGCACTGGGGGGGGGGGTTATCCTTAATAGCCACGCAGCTTGAGCGTGCGCAGCAGTTGGTACTGATCTTTGATGCGCTGCTTGAACTCCTCCTCGTCCTCGGCGTCCTTCGCGAGTGCCATTTGGCTCTGCAGCTGCGTGAGCTGTGCGATCTGCTGGTACAGCGTGTGCGACGACACGCGCTCATTCATCGACACAGGGTTGCGCCGCGCCGTCACGGGCTTGAGGTTCTTCACTGAGTACAGGTTCGCTATCCGTGAGCTGTTCTCGTCGCCTTTCATCATGTTGCTGTTGCCACTACTGTTGCTGGCGGTAACTGAAGCTTTTGGAGGCACTTCACGGTGCTTGTACTTTGGTCTCGGTGCAGGTGCAGGCGGCTGCGGGTGAGCCCTGACTGCGTCCTTGGACGCCAGCTCCGCATCCAGATCAGTGAAGTCCAGCTCGTCGGCCGAGAAGATCGACGCCATGGACGCGCGGCACTGCTCGTCCAGCTCGCGCACTTTCTTCTGCAGCGCCTCCATCTTGGCGTCGTGCGCGTTGTGGTACCGGTCCATGATCGTCGTGGAGCGCCACTCTGGGTCGACGTGCGACGTGTTCACCTGACGCAGCATGCTTCGGTCGCCTCCAAGCATCGAGTCTTCGCTGTCACGTGGTGTACTAGTCGGAAACGTCGAAATACGCTCACCGACGTTGTCCAGCGCGATCTGGTTAAGCTCCGCCATGCGCTTCTTGTGCTCGAGCTCAATGTCCTTCATGATCGCCGTCGAGCGGATGTCGCCCGTCGACATGTCCAGGTCCTTCGGCACGCGCTCCCGGTTCGCACGCACCTGGTTCATGATCACAGCCGTCGAGCGGTTGATGAGCTCGTCATCAAACTCCATGGACTCCCGAGGAGATCCGATCTTCGCATCGATTGTGTCACGCGGCTCGAGCAGGTCGAGCGAGAATTCGAGGTTCGTGAACCTGCTTTTCGTGGTTGTTGTCGTCGGCATAGTTGGACTCGGCTGCTTGAACTCGAGCTCCTCCTCTGGCATGAACTCGAGGCTCGTCATCCGCGAGCCGACGTAGCCCTTTGGAGAGCTGATACGGGCGGTATAGTTGTTGCTGATGAAATCCGTCGCCGAGCGACTTGAGCGACTCGAATGTGCTGTGCTGCGGGATTGTCGAGGCGAATGGCTGCTCGCGGAGGCTTCGAAGGGAGCTTCGGAGGCGCGCATCGCTCCAAGATCTTCGCTCAGACTGCCGAGCTGCTGCTGCGACGCATTCAGGTACGAGCCGCTCATCCGTTCGTAGTCGACCGTGTCCATGGACTCGCGTGATTCATCGACGAGGTTCAATCTCGAGATGCGGTTGCCCGTGTAGTCCATGGCGATGCGGTTCAGCTCCGCCATGCGCTTCCTATGCTCCTCCTCAATGTCCTTCATGATCTCCGTCGACCGGAAGTTGTCGTCATCATTCTCATAGAGCACGACAGGACGAACGCGGTTCGCGTGCACTTGCTCCATGATCACTGCCGTCGAGCGGTTGATCAGCTCGTAGTCGAAATCGGACTCGCGTACAGAGCCCATGCTCTGGTCAAGTCCGTAGTCCAGGATCGGGATGTCGCTCAGCTGGCGCGACGCTCGCGTCTCAATCTCGATCGACAGACCCGAAACGGACTGCACCTCGCTATTGCGGCCGTCAGTGCTGTAGTCGAGGATCGGAATCATCGTCTGACTAAATCTGGACCGAGTTTCTTCTTCGTCGCCGTCTTCTCCTTTTCCTTGAGCTGCTATCGGCGAAGGCGGCATCTCAACTACCTCAGCCGTAGGTATCTGCAGGTTCGTGCACTGCTCCGTGACGCGTTGTTCCTTCACATCCATACTTCGTCGCTGGGTGTGTTGCTGTTGCTGCACTTCCTCCACCATTTGGACTTGCAGCTCTTGCTCATCTTCTTCAGTGCCAACCGATTCTTCTTCCTCGTCCTCTTCCGCCCCTTCTTCTGGCTGCATGAACTGCGGAATGAACTCGATCGTGTGACTGCGGTTCGCACGCACCTGGCTGAGCTCGAGAGCGCTTGGCGCGTAGTACTCGTCGGCATCCAGTTGGTCCGACATTCTCGGAGACGCCGCTGATTCTCTTGCACTCTCGCCCGTGCTCTGGCGGTAGTCGTTGTAATCGTCAATGGACGAGAAGATCGGCGCATCCTTGGATGATGATTCCTCTTTCGCAGCAACTGGCGCCGCCTGGAGGTGCTCTAGCATGAACGGCTCGTCGTCATCGTTGTCGTCGTTCATCTCTGGCTCTGTAGGACGGTACTCTGTGTTATAGTTGGACGCAGCCTTGTTCAGCTCGGCCATGCGCTTATTGTGCTCGTCCTCGATGCTCTGCATCATCTCTGGCGAGCGGTAGTCACCCTCAGGGGCGAACTGGATCGTGCGGCTTCGGTTCGCGCGCACCTGGCTCAGAATCGCAGACGGCGGGTGGCTGATGTAGTCGTCGTCCGTGTGCGAGAAGCGCGCGTTCGGCTGTTGTACTTTCGGCTCAGCGGGGAGATCTCCCTTCGTTGTCCCCTTCATAAAGTTGGATCGAATGTCCTTGATCGAGACGATCTTGCCGCTTGTTTGCTGTGGAGTCAGTGGGGCTGGCACAAGTGGAAGTGGTGGGTGCTTCTTTGCGCTCTGGAACCGCATGTTGTGCTCCTTGAGCGCGCCCGCACTGAGCTGGGTGACTAGCTGCGGTGGAGAGTTGTACGGTGGCGGTGGAGGCGGTGGGCTGTTCGGTCCCATCGCTCGCTTGTCCACGATCGAGGTCTCGCGGAAGTTCGGGTCGTAGCGCCGTGCGCGCTTGTCGAGCTCCTCGTCCGTGTCCTCGGGTGTCAGGTATAGCTTTGTGTCGTAGAAGTTGCTGTTCACCGACATGTCGGCGTTAAAAGCCGAGTTCTCCATCACGCTACCCGGCTGGTCATAACTCGTGCCTATGTTGTCTTTCCAGGCGAACCCACCCATGGTTCCTGGCGGTTTCGCGTTGTTGGCAGAGCTTGCGCCCAGGTCGTGGATGTGGAACTCGGATGTGAACGAGAACATCGAGTCCGCAGTCGCGCGCGTGAACCGCGACTGTGCAAACACGCTCACCTCCGTCTGCTCCTCCAGGCCGTCATCGGCTGCCGCTTCTTCATCGTCGTCGGCGTGCGAGTGTCCAGTTGCTTCCTCCGCCGCCGTGGCTTCCTCGATCATGTCCTCATCGTCCGAGAAATCCGCGCTGTTCTTCGATGTGCCCGTGGACGTCGATGATGGGGCGAGCAGGTTGCCTCCCGTGCGGTAGCACTTGACGCAGATGCGCGTCTTCTTCGTACCCTCACCAGGGATATCCCAGTCCACCTGAGGAGCGCAGGACTGACACACGACCTGGCCGCACATGCGACAACGGGTCTTGCGGATGAAGAGCGTGAACTTGCGCGAGCAGTTGGCGCAGAGCGAGCGTGAGTTCTTCGGCATGAGGTCCTCTTTCTTGAGCAGCGCCTGCTGCCCCATGCGCGCCATCTGGATCTCGCGGCTGATCTTGATCACCGACGTGATGCGCCGCTTGAGCGCCGAGTTGAGCATGAAACTCGGCAGGCGCTTCGTCGCTTTGAAGTTGATCTGCAGACTGTGCATGACGTCCATGTACCCGAGTTTCTCGGCCTCGACGAACACGTATCCGGAGTGGTACATACTGCCGCGCACCGTGCCGTCCATCTCGGGGCAGTTGGGCAGCTTGATCGAGTGCATGCTCAGCACCCAGCCGCGTCTCCCCGAAGCGTGGCGGAACGTGTTCTGGCACTCGAGGTACACATAGTCTCTCGCACGGGAGAACGTCGACGGTCCCTCAAAGGACGTGTACTTGACGGACACGCGATAGAACGGGTTCTTCGCGTCGCCTCGCTCAATTGCGTACAGCACGGCGCAGTCGAGCACGTCGTCGGCCTTCTTGGCGCGCATGCGTTCGGTCGTGGACTGGTCAAAGTACGCCGAGACCTCTTCAAGCGAGCCGGCCATCGTCGTCACGCCGCACAAGTACTCCATGCCGACAGCCTCTTCGTTCGACGTCCCTTCGCCGCGGTACATCTGGATACCGCGGAACTTCCCCGTGTATTGCCACTCGACGGGGCCGTCGAGCGTATGCGCGTGGTCCACCAACGCGATCGACGACTCCTTCGCCTTGCGCACCATGTAGGCCATCTCAGCGCTCGAGAGCGGCGGTAAACGGAACGGGTTCTCGTCGTCCGCGCTCTTCTTCTTGCGTGAGTTGCTCGTGGTTGTGCGGTTGCCGACAGTTGTCGTGGTCCCTGTCATTGCTGTCGTCATCGTGGCCGTCCTGCTCGAGCCCGTCATCGTTGTGGTGCGGCCCGACGGGGCCCGCGCGTCGGCGCTGCGCAGGTTATTGCTGTCGCTGTTCGGCGTGGCCCACGCGGCCGTGAACGTGTCGTTGCCCTGACGCCGCGCACTGCCGCCGCGCGCTTCATTGTTACCGCCGCCCAGGAATGGGCTCGGCTCGCGGTTGCGTGCGCTGCCGCCGCCGTTGCGCGCCTCGTCCGAGAGCGTGTACATCGCCCTTAGCTGCTGGCGCTGGTGCTGGTGGCGTTGCCTAGCGAATGGAGCGAGTGGCTGTGGGGGAGAGAGGAAGCGCCGTCTCGTGCCGCTCACTCGCTCGGTGTGTCGTTGCTTTTTTTGAGCGGGACTGAACGTGTGTGGGCGGACTGAATATGAGTGCGAATGTAAGAAATCGTAAAGTCCAAAAGATGACAAGTACTCAGTTTTTAAAAGGCGATCTTGGCAGCTTTCGAAAAGGAGAAAAATGTTCGCACAGGTGGTAGATCCGCAGACCCCGTTGGCCAATGAGAAGGAGAAGCAGGACGGGTGGCAGGAGTGATGGTTGCACGAGACTGGAAAGTTCGATCGGTCGGATGGCTGTTGGTAATGAAGCCGCGCGATGCCTTGCGCGCGACAGCAGCGGGGCATTGTTTGCATGGTGCACGCACGCATGAAAGGTTTTCCCCTTCTATCCGCCTTCTTTGTGAGGATTGTCCACATTTATTGTACACGACCCTTTTGGCCTTGGAGTTGTGAATTATGGACGCGCTGGGATCATTCGCCTTCTTTCCTCGACCTGGCTGGATGCTTTTTCTTCCAATGGCCGGTAGAACTCGCCTTGTTGTTACGACCACCAGGTTGTTGCTTTTGTTGTTCTAGCGTGGAAGAAGAAACCAGCCAATAGGTTTCTGCTGTTTGGAATACGGAGCTGGTAGCTCCTGGAACAATCAGCCAGCCCCTTCGATCCATTCTTGCTCACTTCGACGCAAAAGGCAGAGCAAATGACGCTGCGATGCTGCGATGTCCGCCTTTGAGCTCACACGCCAGCAGGGACTATCGGTTGGTCGCCAAGTTGTCTGCCTAAAAAAGTGGCACTTGGCAAGTGGAATGGCCACGCGCTGACTTCTCCTTTGGGGACACCTTTGCACTTTTGCTTTGCGAACGCAGAATCTCGCCGCATCTATCACAACTGTAGACCATCACGGCCCCAACCGGCCCGATGCGGCACCGACAACCCTAGAGCCTCTGCTGCTACTGTTTGTTAGTACCCCTAGCTCCGCGTCAGCGACCCCAGTAATCACTGCTGCCACGCCACTGACGAAGAAGATCAAGTTCATCCTGAATAACCCGCGAGGAGGACAACATCTCGGTCGCAGATGCAAGGCGAAACCACGGCGCGACAGGACTTCGGTGTCATGTTGCTTGTGGACAAGGACCAGCGCGTGCTTTGATTTCGGAGCGTTTCAAGAGATTCGGTTCGACCGTTTTCGCGTCGCCGGTACGTTGTTGTCTCGTCCATTTGAGACGTGGCGTGCACGCTTAAGCGGGATGTAACAATAAAACTGCAGTATTAAGCGGAGGCTGACGGTACACGAACAAGCATCTAGTGGAGGTAAATCCTTTTACATACTAAGTACGAGGCCTTTGATCATCACAAACTTCACAGCAACGTGCAGAAAATGGCTTCAAATTCGATAGCAGACTTTAGCATTTCAAATGTACGCATTTACTTGTAAATGTGATTGCGAGAATGACATTCTCATTGTGTATTTTAGGATCCAACGTGTGATTTTTCAGGATTCAAGCGAAGTACAAAAATAGCTTACTCATTATTTTCGGCTCATTTTGGCTCATTCTGGCTCGAGGCTTCAGCTTGGGCCTAATCAAATCTGAGTGCGATCTTAGCTGCAACTTTGTATGCGCCTCATCACCCCATCCTTCGGCTCGGCGTAGGCTTGGGTGCTAACGGCGTGACGCAGTCGTACTTTAAAGAATTATGATCGCACAATCCGCACGCTCGCACTCCGAGAAAGACACCCAAGACGCGCCAGACAAGCATGAGGGTGGCGCAGATTCTGCTTCTTCGCGGCGCGCTGCTACGAGCGAGCGCGGCGCAGCAGCCCCGATCTCTCTCTGTGCTAACAGCGACGTCCTCCTCAGCGCAGACGTCGTCGCGCGGTGCGCTCCTTCGCAATGGCGGCAGCGCGTTGATGATCCCAACCACGCGCGAGTTCCGGCGCCAGCTCGTCACGGCAACTTTTGCGAGATTCGATGCAGCGTCGGCCGCCTCATCACCAACAGCGGCGCCAGTGAAGGCTACAGCCGCGGATGCATTTGCGTCGTCGACTGCGAGCGCTACCAGTGCATC
The DNA here is from genome assembly GCA_023334245.1 of Globisporangium cederbergense. Taxonomy (NCBI): domain Eukaryota; phylum Oomycota; class Peronosporomycetes; order Pythiales; family Pythiaceae; genus Globisporangium; species Globisporangium cederbergense. The sequence goes on along the minus strand of JAASGO010000593.1, from coordinate 13 downwards.
GCCAGCAGGTATG